>PVLD010004642.1:0-122579 GCA_004027595.1 Dinomys branickii
TGAACAAACATTTCATACCATAGTGCATTCTTGTAGAGAAAAAAACTGGTGCTGACTCAAAATCAGCCCAATTTCAGACTTGCCATTTTTATACTAAAAACAAAAAAGGGAAATGTCTCCAGCTTATGTAATGACATAAGAAGTGCTTTCTAGATCCAGAATGACACTGCAAGATTAAAAAAAAAAGGTAGAAATGCATAAAAACTACCTACTTGGAAAAACAGCATGAATACATAAAAAGTTAAAAAAATTAAATCAAAATACGCAAATCATAGTAGAAAAGTAATGGCTCTGAGCAGTGAAATAATTTAAGCATATAGTCAAGTGTAAATTCAGATTTTTGGACTTCTGATAATTACATGCTAATATATGCTACTTTCTGCCTAAAAGTAGATGGAATATCAGGAAAGGCTGCTAATGACCTACCCTTGCATGGAACTCAGGGATGTGGTGGACAGGATGGCAAGAGATGCATCCCTGGTGCTCCTGAGCATCACAGAGCTCCAAGAAGAAGAGAAGCAAGGACTTGAGAACACTGTCCTGTGGATGAGGGCCTCAGGCATGACAGAGAGATGGAAAAAATGAAATTGGAGATGAGTTGCCAAGACTAAAAGAAAATGCATGAGTGGTCTTGGGTAGAAATTGCCAGGGAAACGAGAAAATGTAAGAATTAATGTGATCTTATAATGAAATCTAAGACTGGCCACAAAAAAGGAACAAAATCTCAGTTTCTAGAGACAGAGAAAATTACCTTTTGGAACACTCTGACATTAGACTTACCAAAAGCAGCATTAGGTTCAATAAGACAATACTGGAGTAATATTTCAAGGCATTTTAAGTAAAGGAAGGTTACATCTGGAATTTTATATCCAGCCAAATGGCCTTGCAAAGGTCGTAAAGATAGTTTGAGACATACAGCCCTCATTAGGTTTGTCTCATAGACACTCATGTCACAAGGGTTTTCTGGGAAAGTACCCAAAAAAGAAAGAAAGAAACTTAGCAGAAGTTGCACAACATGCTTAGTGTGGGACTGGAGAAACACCTGGAGAGTGTACTTTCCTCCTTTCAAAGGCTGAAAGCACCCCCAAAAGAAGCAAGGTACATCCATAAAAAGCAAAGAGAAAATAATACTGAAAAGCAAGACAGCTTTGGGCAAGAGGGAAACTGATGTCACTGAAGCTGCTGAATGTCTTATCATTTCAAAACAGTAAATTTTTAAAAAAAATTTAAAAGGCACAAATTTTTGAACAACTCAAATCAAAACTTCAAATGATACAGAAGTTCACATCAAATCTAATAATCACAAGGAATATTGTTGTGAATTTAAAACAATGTTTGGGGGAAACAGTTGCTATTGTGTTGTTTACAAAGTATGCATAAGGGCACAAAAAGATAGAAAATAAGAGGAAAAGAAAAGATATGCCAAGGAATACTAAGAAAAAGAAAAACCCAGCCACAATAGACACAATCAGACAAGTAGACATTAACGCAAAAAAGCATAGAAATTATAGTCAATACAGAATGCTGAAGGATTTAAATGACTCTAAAAGATATAACATGTGTAAACAAATATGCACTGAATAAGTTAGCCTCAAAATGCATAAAGCAAACAGATATAAAATTACAAACAGAAATTTTAAAAACTGAATTAAGTGAGTAGCTTTTAAGGAACTTTCTAATCAGTAACCAAGCAAACTAAACAATTACTAATGATATAGAAGATATGAATAAACAATGCAATTAATGAACATATAATAATGTATGAGATAATTTTAAAATATACATTCTTCTCAGAAATGTATAGTTGCTTCCAAAAACTCTTCTTTTATTCTAAAGAGAAAAAATACAGTAACTTTTTGCATACTAAACAAAAACAAGCTGAGTTTTTCACCAAATAGCAAACAGATATTTCTGTACATGGGAAAAATTTACAGTAGTTTTGAATAACTTAGATATCATAGCAAATACACAATAAATGATTTAAAATCAACTTGCAAATACTAATGACCATGATTGAATCAGTGCATGATGTGTGTACTGAAATATTACATTGCATATTATTACATGTTAATTCAAAAAATTTGAAATAAATACAATGCAACAGTAATACTAACCACATGGAATAGGTATAGAATGTAGCAATAGTTATAATTCAAGATTAAGTGGTGTCCAATTCTTGTATAGATGAAAAATGACCTAAGAACCTATGAACAGCATAACAATAATGCCAAAAATGTATTGGAAAGGAGGTAAAGATAAATTAAGAAAGTTGTTTACTTCCTTAAAAAAGTGTTTTTATCTACTAAACAATTCTTTATATCTTACTGTCTGTACCAGGTACATAAGCATTTCATATTATTAACACTTCTAATCATTGTAACCTATGAACAGAATATAATTACTACTTTATTTTGTACAACGTCCACTTTACAAAGATAAGAACTGAGCAACAGAAAGTTTAATTTAAATTAGACAACACAGCTAGTAATTGCTATAGCTAAGATTTAGTAGCAAAGTTTGGGCTATTTGATTTGCTAGAATGGAGACACTTAGAGACAGAAGTGAAGTTTTAAAAAAGAATAAAAATACAGATCTCTGGGATTCGTGGTCTAGAGAGAAAAAATAAAAGAGCCAGAAAGACAAATAATACAAATGAAAAACTGACATCATAACCAATGTGACAGAGATTAAATATATGAGATATTATTCATTCTCTTAGACTAGTAACTTTGCAGAAGCTAGAAAAAAATATATTTGTTAAGACTAATACAAAAATGATTCAACAATAAACAAGAAAATTTCTATAACTTTTAAAGAAGTTCAAAAGCCGTAATTAAAAATTTTTTGGCAGCTTTACAGTTTCTATTAAATTTACAAAGTATGTATCCTTTTAGAAACTACAAAGAATCAGACCCTAACTCACAAATTCACTATAGCATTGATCACAAAAAAACAATAAATTATACAAGAAGGAAATTTTACCCAGCCCATTCTTCAATAAAATATAATATAAACCATTGAAACAAAATTTGAAACAACTAAATACAACAACATATAAATTAAACAAACTCACGGAGAGAATTCATGTCATCATAGAGACAGACAGATAAATAGATACTACCCTGTATCTATTTATAATAAAATCATAATATTAAGAATAGGAGGAAAGATTTTTATTCTGATAAAAGGCATCTACAATACACATTTAGTAAATATAATCCTAAATGTGGAAATAGGAAAGCAGTAACTTTAAAATCATAGATACAAAAGAATACTCAGTATTGTCAAATCTGTTAAACATCCTACTAGATGTTCTGGAACAATTACAGAAGAAAGGACCTAAGAGATTATAAAGAAATGAGTCATTATTTTCAGATTACATGTTTGTCTATATATAAAACAAATAGAAATGATCCTGGGAAATTTATTGGCTATAAAAGTTGAATTTAACTAGAGGAATGAATATAAAATCTATACATAAAAATCAATTGTACTGCCATTCAGCAAGCAATTAGGAAAAAATATCTTTAAAGGACGGAATTTACAATGCAAATGAACATAACAAAATACGTATGAGACCTATATGGATAAAACTATAAAGGTGACTGAAAGTCCATTAGAGAAAAGATGGATAGTTAAGCCATGGTCAAAGAAAGAAAGATATCTTATGGCAAGGCTATCAATTCTCTTAAAGTTGATTTTTTGGGGCCAAGAAAAGCTAACCAAAAAAGCAATATTTACAAGGACCTTTAAAGGATAAAGAGCTAAGAACAGCTAAGGCATTTCTGAAGTATTGGGAGTAAAGAGCCAACTTAACAGAGAATACAATTTGCATTACTTATTGTTCAGCTGTGGAAAGTAAGATACTCAGTATTGGTACAAGGACAGTTCATGTGACCGACAGAATAGAATAGAAAATGCAGAAGCAGGCACACACACACACACAGAGACATTCACGCAGAGACACATACACATGCACATACACAAGGAAATTTGCCTACGGAGGAAAAAAAGAGACATAGTAAATTATTAGGCCAGGAGCATTTAACAAATGGAACTGGGGTAAAATGCTTACCTATAACTTTTTAAAAATAAAATTATGCCTGAACTCAGTTTATGCACAAAAGTTACCTCTAGATAGACTCAGACCTTACAATTAAAAGGAAAAAGTTTAAATATTGTTAGGAAAGACTCCTAACCTTAGCCATAGCAGAGTAATTGCTAGCACACTAGTCCTCCCATCAAAAATGAGAAAAAAGCCAGACTAGATATATAAAACAACTATTGTCAAACATGAGGCAAGAGACAGAGCGGGATTATGGCCTGTGAGAGAAGAGAGACTGATTCGAAGTCCCCTGCAGAATCACCCAAATATTAAGTATTGTACACACACACACACACACACACACACACACACACCACACCACACCACACCACAGTATAGATGCACATTAAAATCAAATTTCTAAAAAGAAGAGAAAAAAATCTTAAAAATCAAGCAGAGAAAAATACTAGAGAAGTAAAATTATGCAATTACAAGTACTTCTCTCCCATTATAATCTAAGCTAAAAGTTAATGAAAAAATGGAAAAAACATATTAAAGAAAAACTATACTCAACAAAAATTAAATCCCTCAAAAACAGCAAAGAGAATCAGTTATTTCTACATAAACCCCAAACAGAAGATGTCTAAGGGTCTCTTTCAGCTGATGTGATAATATTATGTTACATGGAAATGTAAATTTAACAGACCAATAAAGACAGAAAGAAGTATATATAAAGCATCCTTTTCTGCATTTTTAGAATTAGATTATGCTAAAAATATTAAAAACAATAACCTGTACTTTGATACATAAGTAGATATGAGAATAATGAAAATGATAGAGTATGAGACAGTGCAAATTGGAAGGACACTGTTATAAGGTTCCTACATTACACAAGAATTAGTACATTTTTGAAGTTAGAAAGTGATGAATAAATAATGTCTATGATAAACTCTACAATGCAGAAAAATGGAAATTTAAAAACCAAAGACACACACACACATGCGTGTGTTCATGCACGCGCGCACACATACACACACACACACACACACACACACACACACACACAGAGGGATTTTTGAAGACACATGTATACACAAACCAATAAAGTAAATAAAGTAGAATGCTGAATGATAATACAAAAGAAGACAGCAAAGGAGAAAGACATTTTAAAGCACTGAATGGTACAAGTAGAAGGCAATAGCAAAGTCACAGGACTAAAGCCCAACTATGTAAATAATTAAATTAAATGTAAATAAAACAAATATACGAAGGGTAAGGATGGTCAGAATGGATATATTTAAAGCCAAACATGTTGTTTATAAGAAATATTCTTTATATTTGAAGAAATATATCCAAAATAAAAGGATAAAAATGCAAATGCTAGCAATAGAAAATATGCAGGTTAAATTAATTTCTGACCAATTAGAGTAAGAAGTAAGGATTTTCATAATGATAAAATAATAATTCATTAAGAAGCAATAAATTACATATGGACATCTAATAAAAGTACATTAAATACATGAGACAAAAACAGAAAGAAAATTCCTATTCTCTCTCAGTAACTGGTATTTTTAAAAAGACAAAAATATTAGCAAATAATAAACCAAATAATATACAGCAAATGATATAGAGAAAATACAGGCATGTCATATATAAGTAGAATTATAGAACACTACTTCTAACAGCTCCGGTACAGAGGAACTACTCACTTAGATTAACAACTTTTTCTAAACAAGTCTCAACAAATTTAAAAAGACCAAAACCATACTAAGAATAATCTGTGACCAAAAGAAAACTAATTCAGAAATAACAAAAAATTTCAAATAAGCTACAAATAATGAAATGTTGACCACATATGTATAAATAATCGATATGTCAGAAATCACAATGAAAATTAGAAAATATTTTGAACTAAAAGATAATGTAACTTATCCAAGTAGTGGGATAAAACTAAACCAGTACTTAGGAAAAATTATACTTTTTTAAAAAATACAATTATAAAATCACTAATCCAAGCTTCCAATTAAAAGGCTAAGAGGAAATTAAGTACAAAGTAAGTAGAATTAATAAGCTATTAAAAAGGAGGGATAAAAGAAATTGCAAAAATTCAAAACAGACAAAAAGAAGATGTTCTTGAAAATATTGTTAAATTTTTTTTTAAAAAACTCTAGTCAGATAAATTGGGCAAAAGAAAGCACTAGTTACCTTCCCATGAGGTGAAAGAGAAGGCATCACTACAGACTATACAAATAGGAAAACTAAAAACACTGTTAGAAATACTAACATGCCTATAAAGTTGGAAAAATAAAATAGAAAAGTGTTTTGAGATTCAAATGATCAAAACTGACATTATAGGAATTCAGAAGTCTAAACAGATCTGTAGCAATTAAAGACATTAAATTCAGCATTGGAAACATTACACAAAGAAAAGTGTGGTTCTATATGGCTTTACAGAAGAAAACAGCATTAACTTCAAACAAAGTAGTAGTGGGGTACTTCATAAGTCATTTTATATGAGCAGTGTTTTTCTAACACCAAGGAAAACTGATCAATTATTACCTCATAATGGTAAATTAAACCCAGTTATATATGAAAAAAGATACAGCACTATGACTATTAAGTGTTATCCTATAATTACAAGGGTTTTTCAAAAATATAAGTCAGTATAATTAACCACATTAATAGAATAAGTCAACAGATTAACAAACTAATACAGGCAGGAAGAAAGCATTTAAGAAATTCAAAGACCATTTATGGTAGAATTCTCAGCAAAAGCAGAACCTGTTAAAGTCCATGTTCTGAAAAAACTTCCTTCATTTCACTTCACTCTTGACTGTAAATGTCTGAATTTCCCCATTGTGAATGGGAACAAAGCAACAACATCAACTCTTACTATGTCTTCTCAAGATTGTATTCAAGGTGCAAAACGTCTAAAAAGAAGAGAAAAGAAAGGAAAAAAGGCAAAGAAGGAGAAACTTGAGGGTCATGGAAATGTTCTGTATCTGGAATAGGACGGTGATTACTTGAATAAACACATTTATCATTTGCCCACCTAAATGTGTGATTGAAGTGAGTTTACTTTAGTATTTGTAAATATCTCAAAAAATTTTAAAAATAACTTATCAGAAGGTAGGAGGAAATATCTTCCAGATTCAGGCAAAAATACTAATTTTAGAAGCAAAGCAAAATAAATCTTATTTCATTAAGGTGAAGAATTTGTGACTTTAAAGATACCTGAAGAGACAAAGTGTGGAGGAAACATGACACAAACTCATAGCAAATAACTGGGTGGTTTAAAGCCAAATATTATTGGCTCTGGGCAAACATGAAGAAATTTCTTTATTCATTAAGAAAGAGAAAAATAACTGAGAAGGGAAATTAGCAAGATAAATGAACCTTGACTGGAAAAACATATGCTAAATTAACCTGTAAAGAAATGCTCAGTTTTCATAGTGATCAGAGATCAAAGTATTTCATCATTTTATATCTTCTTGTCTGGCAAAAATACGTCTAAAGATAATAAAGGATAAAGAAGAGGAGAATCAATAACATATTGTATACATCATTGGGAGTATAATTAACATAATCATTTTGGAAAACAGATACAATAACTCGAGTTTTAAATTGATTATTCACATTATCCAGCCAACCCACCTATGTATGCTGTCAAGCAGATCTCTTGAACGTGAACACTCGCACAGGTCAAATAATGTTCCAACAATGTTTATAGAAGGAAGCAGCATACAAACAGAAAGAAACCAAATGTCCATGTCTAAGGAAATAGACATGTGAAATACTCAGAAAATTAAATACTATACAGCTATAAAAATAAAACCATTTAACCATAGAGATAAAAATTTTTCCTAATATAACAATGTTGAATTTAAAAGCAACTTATCTAAAAATTTAAACTGATTAAAATCCAATGATATTTTGGGGGCAAGGAATAAATAAATATGAAAGAGAATTGTAGAAAGGGAACTTCCCATAGTAAACTACAATAAAATCTATTAAAATGCATACAATGATTGTCTTCCGCCCTAGACATCAACTAATACATGATACTTTTGAGATTGTAGAAAAAAGTGATATCCTGTATTCACATCCAATCTCTTCACCTGTAGTCATTTTCCAGGAAAGTCAAATATGAGCATGCAATAGGGATCCCAACAGATTGAAGGAAGAGAGATTAGAGCTGATGGTGCCATAGTATGAACATTTGTAAAATATATTAAGGGAGAGCAAGAAGCTGATATAAAAAAATCCCAAAGTATCTCTGTAAAAATTTCCCTAAAGATCATGGATGGCTCCTAGGATTCTATCTTTCAAAGAATCCAGAAGGATATGATTGATCTGCAAAAGCAGATGGAGGTAGGAGTGGATATTTCAATGGAGACATGTTAAAGGTTAGGCCCCAAGTGCAAATATCTTGATGAATTTCAGGGTCTTTCAAGTGGGACCCCAAGGGAGTCAGGCACTCTCCTACACATGTTCTCAGAGCAGGAGAAACCACTAAAACACACTCAGCATAACAATTTCTTGGTCTTTACAGGGTCAAGGTGGTTTGTTAGTATGATATTTGACTATCAATAAAGACAAATCATGTGAAAGGCTCTACAATGTATCTCCCATAACGTCCAAAATAAAATTTTTAAAATTACTAAATATGTGAAAAGAGGTAACAGTCAATAAAATTAAAATTTTATAAGATGAAGCTATTAAAGCTAACAAAACAGCCTTGTAAATAAGTATGTGTGCCTCATGCGTGTGTGTTACAAAAACACATATGTGTATCATGTTACAGAAACAAATGTGCATATCATGTCTATGGAACATGGGCATGAGGGACAACCTGAGTGCAGAGTGGAAAAATTTTAACAGATAGTGTGAAATTGTAAAAAACAATTTCAAGTACACTCAAGAATTTAAAATAAAATGTAAAATTAAATATTCAATACATTGGACACAGCAGGACATGAGAAGAAATGACTAAAAACGTGTTTATATCCTACATTCAACTGAGGCAGGGAGAAAAATATGGGGGAAATCAGAGCATAAAACCCAGGGGTTCCTGTTAAATATGTCTCATAAACATCTAACTGTTGTTTAAAAGGAGAGAAAGTATTAAAACCAGGTTAAAGAAAAACTGACTAAGAATTTCCCAAATCTGTTGAAACACATTGTACCACTGCCTCAGCAAATTTAGCATGAGCACTGTGAAGAAAACTCAACACTACCTAGATACACTGTGGTCAAACTTGTGAAAATCAAATGCGGAGACAGTCTTCAGTTAGAGGAAAGAGTATGCTCCCTTCAAAAGAGCAATGATAATACTCTTGACTTTTCAAAAAAAAAGTTTATCTAGATGAAAAGCAATGAAATTACAGCTCTTAAATGTTTATTTTTAAAAAGAACTGAAAACCTAAAATTTGATAGCTATTAACTGTTCCCCAAAAATTGAGAGTGAGGGTATTTATATAAAAGGGTGGTGTGTACGGTGTGCTCATGGCCACGATATAAGTCACTCTTGTAGATCGTGATTAGGATTCCTTGATGATTTCTTCTTCTCTTAATTTATCTAAAAGACAGACAACTGGAGTTTCAGTTCTACTGAAATCAAATGAGCCTCCTATAGCTAGCACTCTGCTAAGTAGAACTATACCTTCTGGACAAAATGCAGAAAAAAACTGCCTGAGGAGTCTAAATGGTGAAGAAATGCGGTAAACTATGGAAGGAAATCAAAACTAAAGAAGCAAAATGTGGATGTATGTGTGTGTCTTTGAGTATCTGTGTGTGTCTTGTATATCTCTGAATGTGTTGTGGGTACATTTCTTTCCTGTTCTTTCTCAGTTTTTTCCATAAGGAACCTCTTGCTAGTTAACTCAGTGGTGGTGGCAGCATTGGTACATGAGGGTAGCACGTAAAATCATCTCTTCTTCCACATTTCTTCAACTCTAATATAGCGCAAGAGAAATTATTCAATCTGAAAGTAAAAGGGACAAATTGAAAAGATAAGGTCAGGCAGAGCAGTGCAGGCCAGTGATTCTAGCACTTTGGGAGGCTCAGCAGAAGGATCGCAAGTTCAAGTCATGCCTGGGAAAATCAGTGAGTACCAGTCCCAAAATGAACTTTAAAACATATGTAAGCAAAAAGGATTAGAGATGTAACTCAGTGTGAAGGTTCTGGGTTAAATCTATAGTACCAGGGGAAAGAATCCAGTACCTACTAGATGATACTAATACATTTAATATATGATCCACTGGAGCCCAAAAGAAGAGAAAAATGTTTTCACATAAAAAATCTTTAAAGCAATAAGTATAGAAAACATCTCAATTTTGGTAAATGGTAAACGTTAATATGCTCCAGGCAGTCACTGAACTCAAAAATGTATAAACATAAAGAAATCCAAATCTAGACACACCTTATTCAAATTGCTGAAAAACTAAGGAAAAGAAATTTTTCTAAAAGCAGCCCAAAAAAATATTATTTATAAGAGAACTTCAACTGAAATTACCATAGATTTCTTGTCAGAGAATGTGGAGGCCTGAATGAAGTGGAATAGTACCTTCAAAATGTGAAATGCTGAGCAGAAAAAGTAGAACTGTCAATCCACATTTTACATGCAGTGAAAATTCCTTCAAGAATTAATAAGAATTAGAACCTTCTGAGAAGGAAAGCAAAGAGAATCTATTTGTCGACAGTATAAAAAGAGGTTAAAAGAATTGCTTCCAGCTACAAGAAAGCAACACCAGAGGGGAACGTGGGTCTTCAGAAATGAAAGGGTAAATAGGAAATATCTAAAAACTATGTTTTCCATTTTAAATACCTTTAAATGTGCATGATTGCTGGAATATAAAGATACATTTTCTAGTACAATTTTCAATGGATGCAGATAACACCTATAATGGAATATGATATATAATACATAATATAAGGATAGGAGGGAAGAGTGAAAGGAGTCCATATCCCACAAGATTTCTACCTTATATACAGTCACACAACGCGAGCTCAACAAGTCTCATAAATATTGACACAGAGATATATTCAAAAATAAAATATTAAAAATATTCAAATAGTCCCAAAGAAAGCAATAAACAGGATACAGAAGATTGAAAGAAAGAGATGATAACAAACAAAAAAATCAGTAATGAAACTGTTGGAAGATTTCCAACTCTCAATTACCGTATGAAAGGATAATGCTCCGATCACTCTAAAGGCAAATAGTAATGGGAAAAAGCTATATCCTACCACATGCTGCTAGTATGAATCACAATTTCAACAGAAATATCAAGTAATCTGAAAGTAAATGGCTGGATAATGGTACAACGTACAAAATTTGGTGAAGAAAAAAAAGAAAAAGCCAAAGCAGGACTTAGAGGGAAAAGTGGAGCATTAAATGAATATGTTAAACAAAAGAATATAGACATAAAATAAGCCATCCAAGTTTCCACTTTAAGTAACTAGAGAAAGAACAAGTTACACCTAAAAAAAAAGAGTAGGAAGGCAGTAATGATGGCAAGAGGTGAAACCACTGAATTTGAAAACAGACAAACACTAGGAAAAGATCAGTGAAACTAGAAGCTGGTTCTTTGGGGGAAATCAGTAACAATGATAAGTCTCTAACCACAATGACAAATAAGTAACTAAAACTGGCACAAATGACCAGTATCTGAAATTAAGTAAGCACATTACCTCAGCTCTGCAAATGATAGGAAACAAAACCCTGTAAGTAAGGTTGTGCCTGTAAAAGCCTTAGATGAAAATGACCAATTCTTTGAAAGAAACAAACTACCTTAACCTACTCAATAAAAGCCAGAAAACCACAATATCTTTCATATTCACGAAGGTTGTTGAGTATGTAGTTCAAAGCCTGTCAAAAATTCTACACGCTTTCTCCTAGAAAATAAACAGGAAGAAGCACTTCCCTGCTCATTTTATGATGCCAGCATTATATTAATAACAAAGCCAAACAAATACTGCAAGGCAAGTAGAGAACAAGACATCTTATGAGCATAGGTACAAAATCTTCAACAAAATATGAGCATATTTGGTGGAGTCATTTATGAGAAAGATATTGCATCTTGAAAGATTTGATTCATCTCAGAAACACAAAGCTGCTTTCACATACAAAGCACCACATGGGGTTCGGTTGTGGTGAGAGTAGAAACCTGGCAGGACAGCAGCATGCAGGGTTGCTGGAGAACCATCAGTTCAGTGTCTTTTCATGACAAAAACTCTCACAAACTAAGAATAGAAGGGGCTTTCTTGGACCTAATGGAGGGCATTGAGAACAAAATCTGACAGTGGTATCCTACTTAGTGATAAAAGCATGAACACAATCTTCCTAAGAAAGGTACCAAGGAAGGAATCCTAATCGTCACTTCACTGGGATGCTTGACTAATATGACAAAAAAATTACTAATAGAAATACAGATAGGAGAGAAAGGAATAGAACTATCTCTATTCACAGATGAAAAGATTCTCTCTAGAGAAAATCCTAGAGAATTATATAAAATTCCACTGGTTAACTAACAGGTTAAGTAACAAGGTCTCTGGATACAAATTCAAATGGAGCCATAAAATTAATTGTAAAACTGTAAAACTTCCAGAATAAAATACAGGAGAAAATCCCCACCATTCTAGGTTTGCAGAGATTTTAAATGTGGCACCAAACGCACAATCTAGAAAAGGAAAACATAATAAATTTGGAATTTATCAAAATTCAAATAATTTTTTCTCTGTTAAAAAACTAATAAGAAAACAAAAAAGCAAGTCATAAGTGGGGAAAGAGGGCTGGGGATGTGGCACAGTGGTAGAGTGGTTGCCTCCTATACACAAAGTCCTGGGTTTGACCCCCAGCACCACCAAAAAAGGAACAGGGGCGTATTTGTAAAGCACATATCCAATGAGAAACTTATACTAGGAATACAGAAAGAGAATACAAGAGAGAGGAGAGAGAATTAACACTTAAACATCAACAATAATCAAGCAAAAATGGACAACAGAACTAAATGGCCATATTACCTAAAAAGACACAACCATACGAAATGATGTTCAGCACTGTTAGTCTTGAGTAAAATGCAAATGACCATTACAGTAAGTTACAGTGAAGTATTAATATGTCTTTTAGAGTGGCTAAATTTAATAATTATAAACTGAAAGTAACAAAAGCTGGAAAAGATGTGGGTCTACATGAACATTAATTATTTGCTGGTATAAATGCAAAATTGTGTAGCTTCTTAGATGATGAGTTTGGCAGCTTCTTATGAAAAATAAATACACACTTATCATGTGGTCCATGAATCCAACTTCAAAGTATTTACTCCAATGAAATGAAACCATTTTCACACAAAAAAATTTACATAAATGTTGATAGTATATTTAATCAGAATTGCCAAAAACTTGAAATACCCAAAATATCCTTCAAGAGTTGAATGGATAAACTGGTACCCCATGAAATGGTATGCCTAGAGAACTATTAAGCAATAAAGGGATAAACATTAAATTACAGAACCACATGAGTGAATATTAAATGGATTTTCCTAAATGAAAAGACAGACTTCAAAGGCTACATATTATCTGACACATTTATATAAAATTCTGGAAAAGCCCAAACTAGAAAGACAAAATTAGCTAAGAATTTGTTGCCAGGGGTTTGGAAGGAGGGAAGGCCAAACAGAAAGCATCTGTACAAGGTAATTTTGAGGGTGACAGAACTGTTCTGTGCGCTATCATGTTGGCAGAGAAGTGATGCTATGCGTTTGTCAAGTCTGTAGAATGGTACACAACAAAAAGTAAACTTTACTGTGTACATTTTTCAAACCTGTAAAGCCAGAATGGCAGCAGGTCCCTAGACAGTGTACAGAGCATGAAAACATGAACCTAACTGTGTTACAAATGTAAGACACAACCGCACTGAAGATGGTAAGGGAAAAGGGAGCTGACCTAAGCAGCTTTGGGAAACAGTGTTTGCCTTGGATACTGTGAAGTTAAATATCAAAAGAGCTGCAGTTAAATACCGCCTGTAGTTGGTAAACTTGTTTCTCACAAGGCTGCTGATTAGCAATTCTGACACTACATGTTTTCAAGGGCTGGACAAGTAAGTAAATAATTTGCGGAAAATGGAAGTCACCCTTCTTACCCTCACAGAGGAAGATAACAAGCCAGCAGAGAAGGCCATAAGAAACCATTTGAGACGGGTTAGCAGTCATGGCCATGTGTACATACCTGTGGGCCTATTTCCTTCTGGCTGTGTTTATCTGTGTTCTCCACATATACACCACCACACACAGGTGCTGATGATGACAGTGAAGATAAACTGAGAATAGATAACACATGTACATACAGACACAGATATATGGACACGTGCTCACGTGGGTTAATGTACATGTACACATTTCCTCTCTCTGTCCACAGAAAGGTCTCAGAAGTGTTGATATCCCTCTAACAAGAGAACCATCCATAACCCAGACTTCAGTTTCTAAATACCATTCCCACATAAAATAAACCTGAGACCCTTGGGGCAATGGCTAATTCTAGATCAGAGACAAAGAAAATACAACATATACCCAGAGCACTCTAAGCACCAGAAAATAAAATTATGGAAAAAGGGAAGGAGGAATACGTCCAAGGGGAACAGAGGCAATTTTAAACTGCTCCCAGCAAGCAAAGTTGAAACAACACAGGGATAGTGTTTGATTATAACCCACAAAATAACATCAATATCTAAGAGTCCATACTAATATAATTCATGTTTGAACAAACAGGTATATATAGGTGGTGCTAAGGAGAAGAGATAAGTGTTCCTTACAAAAGAATTCAAAGCAATATAAGAGCGATGAATCAGGATGATTTTAACACATATCTCTAAATATTTAATACTCTTCATGACAAATTGAGGGATCTTAAATCCTGTCCCCTCAAGTACAGTCTGGACTTAGTGACTTTAGCCTAATGGAAAGCAGTTAGTATACTTTGCATTAGAGAAATATCGCAGACACCATCTTAAATTAGGGATGAAGGTTAACATCCCAGTGACACACAGAGACTATGTGCCTCAGTCCCTGAGACAAAGCAGCAATAAGAAGGGAGCTTCGATTGGGTTGTGCTCTTCCTGCAACCTCCAGTTCCCATGTGATGGCTGGTGGATTGTGTCAATTTGAGTAAGAGAAGCCTAACTAAACTGGCTCAGTAATTCCACACCGTAGGGTGTGCAAGGCCTACCCTAGGGCAGCCTGCCACCTGGAAGGTGTACAGGTGAAACAAGGAGGCTTGGATCTGCTCCTTTTTCTTCAGACGCACTCCAGTCTTCGCCTTCACCTTGGATATCATCTCCTGGCTTCCAGCACCGGCTTTTCAGCCTCCCGCCACATATAGCCTCCTGATACGGACCCCCACAGGACACCGCAGTGAGCTCCAGACCTTCACCTGAATCCTTCAGTCTCCAGGGTGCAGATGCCCTCTGTGCTCTTCCTCATCCGACCCCGTGAGCAGCCACTGTAAGCCAATCTTGTAAAGTCTTCCGTATTTGTATACCTTGTTTTACATCTGTTTCTCTAGTAAACACTGGCTGATACACCATCTAAACATGGGAACCCTCTGGTGAACTCAAAGTGAGACACTTTTACAACATATATGATCACTGCTCTTCAAAGGTGTCAGTGTCCTTTTTTTTTTTTTCTTGGCGGTACTGGGGATTGAACTCAGGACCCTGCGCTTGCTAGGCAGGTGCTTATTCCACTGAGCTATATCCCCAGCCCGAAGGTGTCAGTGTCTAAGGAAACAAGGAAAACTTGAGAAACTGTCATAGCCGGGCAGAAGGTAAGGAACCACAGTAAGCAAATGCTATGTGGCTTTCTAGATAAGGGCTTGGAAACAGAAAAAGAACATTAATGGGAAACACAGTCCAGAGACTGGTTAACAGCTTTCTTCCAAGGTTGATTTTTTTAGTTCTGATATATATCTAATTGTTACATAAAACATTAACATGAGAAAAGGGCAAGGGAATGGTGTACAAGAATTTTTACAATGATTTTACTATTTTTATAACTCTTCTGAAAATCTAAAATTAAACCATAATGAGATACCATTATACATCAATTATAATGGCCAAAGCTTTTTGAACCTGTCTCTACAAGGTACAGACAAGAATGTGGAAAAATAAATTCTAACACATTGCTGTGGGAAATTAAAATTGAACTAACCACTTTGGGAAGCAGGTTAGAAGTTTTTTCAAAAATTAAATGTCAAACTGCCATAGGACTCAGCCATTCTCTCTCTTTGATATTTATCCAAAAGAAATAAAAATATACGTCTGCATGAAGACTTTTTTATAAAAATGTCTGTGCCAGCTTTGTTGAAAATAGTCAAAATCTCAAAACAATGAAATGTCTATCAACAGATGAGTTCATAAATAAATTGTGCCTTTCCCATATAATGAAATTACTCAACAATAAAAAGATAAGACCTCATAAACACAACAGTATAGAGGAGTCCCTAAATCATTATCATAGGAGAAAGATCAAAAAAGGAGAACAGAATATAGGATTTTATTTACTTGTACATAAAATTCTGGAAAACACCAAATAAACTCATAACAGAAAGCAGATTTGTACTTGACTGGGGACCAAATTAGAAAGAAGGATGACTTCCAAAGATGCACAAGTAGGGTTAGGGAGGAGCTCAGGCCACAGAGCAGCATCTAAGCAGCCCTCCTGTGTGGAACTCTGGGTAGGTGAGGCATGTACGCACTCTGACCTGGATCTCTGGGTCGGGGAGCAGCTCGGCCCACAAAGCAGCACCTAGGCGGCCCCTCTGCCTGCGTGGAACTCTGGGCAGGTGAGGCGTGTGTGCACTCCAACCTGGATCTCTGGGTAGGGAGAAGCTCAGCCCACAAAGCAGTACCTAGGCGGCCCCTCTGCTTATGTGGAACTCTGGGCAGGTGAGGTGAGTGCACGCTCCGACCCAGATCTCTGGGTCAGGGAGGAGCTCGGCCCACAAAACAGCATCTCAGCAGCCCTCCTGTGTGGAACTCTGGGTCGGTGAGGCATGTGCATGCTCCGACCTGGATCTCTGGGTCGGGGAGGAGCTCAGCCCACAAAGCAGCACCTAGGCGGCCCCTCTGCCTGCATGGAATTCTGGGCAGGTGAGGCGTGTGCGCACTCTAACCTGGATCTCTGGGTAGGGAGGAGCTCGGCCCACAAAGCAGTACCTAGGTGGCCCCTCTGCCTATGTGGAACTCTGGGCAGGTGAGGCGAGTGCACGCTCCAACCCGGATCTCTGGGTCAGGGAGGAGCTCGGCCCACAAAACAGCATTTCAGCAGCCCTCCTGTGTGGAACTCTGGGTCGGTGAGGCGTGTGCACGCTCCAACCTGGATGTCTGGGGAGGGAGGAGCTCGGCCCATAAAGCATCTGAGCAGCCTTCTGAGCAGAACTCGTGGCAGAAAGCTTAGGGGACATTTTCCCGAAGAGAAGGAGCCATTGCAGCAGCCTTTGCAATGTACCTTTGCATGGTGAGCTGCCTGGGTAGTTTGTAGCTCAATATTTTGCATCTGATATCCAAAATGACAAGACAGAAGAGCAAAATGCAGTCTCAGAACTCAACCCCACCCTGAACAAGTCCTGGACACAATGATATAGGAGAATTAGGAAGCCACATACCTACAATTTGTGAAACGATCGTATCCGAAATAAGAAAGAACTCCATCAGGCCATAGAAGAGATTAAAGCAGAAATAAGCCACATACCAGCAACTTCTGAAACGATCACATCCAAAGTAAAGAAACAACTCCATCAGGCCATAGAAGAGATTAAAGCAGAAATAAGCCACATACCTGCAATTTCTGAAATGATCACATCCAAAGTAAAGAAACAACTCCATCAGGCCATATAAGAGATTAAAACAGAAATAATCTCTCAGGCAAAAAATGAAGTGAAAACAACAATGGAAGAAATGCTATGTACATATAGAGAAGAAACAGATAAAAGAATAGAAGAGCATAGGAAACAAATAGAAATGTTACAAGAGCAATTTAGGAATGAATTACCACGAGTGAAACAGGCCCAAAGATATTGCCAGGAAATGAAAACTTTCATTGAAAGCTTGCAAAACCGCTTAAATGAAGCTGAAGATAGAATTTCAGATCTTGAAGACAGCATGGCAGCTAGTGAACATGAAAGGAAGGATCTCATAAAGTCATCAAGGATCCAGGAAAAATCAATCCAACAGCTGCAAGATGAGGCAAAAAGAAACAATATCCGAGTAATAGGAGTCAGTGAAATAGCAAGAGACAATACAAATGATACAAAAAGGATATTTGCTGAAATAATAGCAGAAAATTTCCCAGTAAAAGATACTGAAGTACAGTTAATTGAGGCATATAGAACCCCAAAAAGCCATAACCCAAATAAAACCACACATAGACATATAATAGTCAAGATCCCAGACATCCAGCAAAAGAACACAATATTAAAAGCTGCTAGAGAAAAGAAACAGATCACCTACAAAGGAAAGCCCATCAGAATCACAGCAGACTTCTCAACAGAAACAATAAAAACAAGAGCTTGGAGTGAGGTATTATAGATTCTGAGACAAAACAGCTTCTAACCCAGAATGATGTACCTACAAAACTATCCTTCAAATTCAATGGAGAAATAAAATATTTCCACAACAAAGAACAACTGAAGAACTTCATGAGTGTCAAACCAGCATTGCAGAAAGCACTAAACGATATTCTAGACAGAAAAAAGGGACCACAATCTCAAGAACAATAGAAAGGAACCTTCAAAAAATCAAGCAAGTAAACAGATAGCAAAAGTAGGAAAACATCAACAAGTAAATAACATTACAAGAATAAGCCAACATACAACCATTATAACCTTTAATGTAAATGGTCTCAATTCACCAGTCAAAAGAAACAGATTGGCAGAATGGATTAAGAAACATAATCCAACGATATGCTGTATACAGGAAACACATTTTACTCAAAAGGAAATCCACAAGCTGAAAGTTAAAAGAGGAAAAACAATTCTCCATGCAACAGGTCCCCAGAAAAAAGCAGGGGTAGCTATTATGTTTGCAAACAATGTAAAATTCAAACCAAAAACAGTCAAAAGAGATAAAGAAGGCCATTACATACTAGCTAGGGGAAAGCTGCAAGAGGAAGAGATAACAATCCTAAACATTTATGCATCAAATAATGGAGCACCAAACTTTACAAGTCAAATCTTAACAGATGTGAAAAATCAAATAATTAATAGCACTATTGTAATAGGGTACCTAAACGCCCCTCTGATGCAAAGAGACAGGTCAAATGGACAAAAACTCAGCAAAGAAATAACAGACTTGAACCAAAAGTGTGAACAAATGGACTTAGTAGATGTATACAGAGTGTTCCACCCCACAACATCAGAATACACATTTTTCTCAGCTGCACATGGGTCTTTCTCTAAAATTGACCACATTCTAGCCCATAGAGCATATCTACCTAAATGCAAAAGAACTGAAATTATCCCATGCATATTATCTGACCACAGTGCAATGAAATTGGAAATTAATGACAAAGAGAACTCCACAAACCACATAAACACTTGGACATTAGACAACAACCTCCTGAATAACCAGTGGGTCACACAAGAAGTTAAAGAAGAAATTTAAAAATACTTACAAACAAATGAAAATGCAAATACAACCTACCGGAATCTGTGGGATGCAATGAAAGCTGTTCTCAGAGGGAAATTTATAGCAGTGAACTCATATATACAGAAAACAGAAAGAGAGCAAATAAATAGCCTAATGCTACAACTCAAACTTTTAGAAAAAGAGCAACAAACCAAACTAAAAGCCTAAAGAAAGGAGGAGATTAAAAAATGCAGGGCAGAAATTAATGCAATTGAGACAAAGAAAACTGTACAAAAAATAAGTGAATCAAAGAGTTGGTTTTTCAAAAGAATAAATAAAATTGATAAACCCCTAGCCAACCTTATCAAAAAAAGAAAGAACTCAAATTCATGCAATAAGGAATGAAAAGGATGAAATCACTACAGATCCCACAGAAATTCAAAAGATCATTAATACCTACTTCGAAAATCTTTACTCCCATAGGACAGAAAATTCAGAAGAAATGGACAGATTCCTAGAAATGTACAAATTACCAAAATCGAATCAAGAAGATTCAAAAATACTGAACAACCCAATATCAATTAATGAGATTGAAAATGTCATTAAAAACTTACCAACAAAGAAAAGCCCAGGCCCTGATGGATTCACAGCAGAATTCTATAAAACATTCAGAGAAGATTTAATGCCAACACTTCTCAAATTCTTCAATGAAATCGAAAAGGAAGCAACTCTCCCTAACTCATTTCTGGAGGCAAGGATTATACTGATACCAAAAGCAGAGAAGGACCCAACCAAGAAAAAGAACTATAGGCCAATCTCTCTAATGAACATAGATGCAAAGATACTCAACAAAATACTAACAAATAGAATGCAGCGAATCATAAGGAAAATTATACACCATGACCAGGTTGGATTTATTCCAGGAATGCAGGGATGGTTCAATATTCGCAAATCAATTAATGTAATACATCATATCAATACAGCCAAAGACAAAAACCACATGATCATCTCAATAGATGCAGAAAAAACTTTCGATAAAGTCCAACATGCATTCATGTTAAAAACCCTAGGAAAAATAGGAATAGATGGCCTCTACTTCAATCTGATCAAAGTCATCTATGACAAACCAACAGCCAACATCATACTAAATGGACAAAAATCGAAAACTTCCACTTTAAAGTCAGGAACAAAACAAGGATGTCCACTGTCACCACTCCTATTCAACATAGTTCTGGAAGCATTAGCCAGAGCAATTAGACAAGAGAGAGAAACAAAAGGAATAAGGATAGGAAAGGAAGAAGTTAAACCATCACTATTTGCAGATGACATGATACTTTACATGGAAGACCCCAAAAACTCCATAAGAAAACTCCTGGAATTAATTGACAAATTCATCAGAGTAGCTGGATATAAAGTTAACACCCAAAAATCAGTAGCATTCCTATACACGAACAACAAACAGACTGAGAGAAAAATTGAGGAAACCATACCTTTTACAATAGCATCCAAGAAATTGAAATATTTAGGAATCAATCTAACAAAGAATGTAAAAGATTTATTCAATGAAAACTACAGTACTCTGAAAAAAGAGATCGAAGAGGATTTCAATAAATGGAAAAACATACCCTACTCATGGTTAGGAAGAACCAACATTGTGAAAATGTCCATACTACCAAACTGATGTACAGATTCAATGTAATTCCCATTAAACTACCATTAGCATACCTCACAGATCTAGAGAAAATATGCCTCAAATTCATCTGGAACCAGAAGAGACCCAGAATAGCAAAAGCAATCCTGGGCAACAAGGACAAGTCAAGGGGAATCACAATCCCTGACCTGAAAGTATATTACAAAGCTGCTTGGTAATAAAATCAACCTGGTACTGGCTAAAAAGCAGACCTGAGGATCAATGGAACAGACTGAAAGAAGCAGCTACAACCATAAACACACTCAGCCACCTAATATTTGACAAAGGGGCCAACCAAGCTCACTGGAAAAAAGAAGGGCTGTTTAATAAATGGTGCTGGAAAAACTGGCTTGCCTCTTGCCGAAAACTGAAAATAGACCCAAGTCTATCACCATGCACCAAACTCAAGTCAAAATGAATCACAGATCTCAACATTCAAACAGAAACTCTAAATTTATTGGAAGAGAAAGTAGGTAAAAATCTTGAAGGCATAGGCATAGGCAGAGAGTTCATGAATAAAAATGAAACTGCAAGGGAAACACTCCAAAGAATCAATAACTGGGACCTCATCCTACTGAAAAGTTTTTGCACATCTAAAGAAATCACTAGCAAAGTAAAAAGAAAACCCACAAATTGGGAAAAAATCCTAGCTGGCTGTTCCTCAGACAAAGGTCTTCTATCTAGAACATACAAAGAATTAAAAAATATGTACCTGTCCAAATTCAAAGACCCAATACAGAAATGGGCATCTGAGATGAATACATACTTCTCAGATAAAGAAATACAAATGGCAAATAAATATATGAGAAAATGTTCTACATCTTTAGTCGTTTGAGAAATGCAAATAAAAACAACATTGAGATTTCATCTCACCCCAGTAAGATTGGCCAGTATTAAGAAATCATCCAATATAAAGCAATAACCACTGTTGAGACCATATCACCTTGTCTATAGATTAGTTGTGATTGTACTATTTTTTATGCTAATTGGTGTCTGTTTGTCAATATGTTTTTGTACTTTTATTTTTTTGAAATAAAAAAAAATCATCCAATAACAAATGCTGGTGAGGCTGTGGAGAAATAGGGACTCTACTGCACTGCTGGTGGGATTGCAGACTGGTGAAACCACTGTGGAGAGCAGTTTGGAGATTTCTCAGCAAACTAGGTCTGCAGGTTCCATTCAAACCAGCTATTTCCTTTCTGGGTATTTTCCCAGAAGATCTGAAAACATCATATCACTCGGATATATGTGCACCCATGTTTATAGCAGCACAATTTGTAATAACTAAATTGTGGAAGCAACACAAATGTCCATCCACCAAGGACTGGATTAAAAAACTGTGGCATTTTTATATAATGGAATATTACTCAGCTATAAAGAAAGACAGATTTGGGGCCTTTGTAGGCAAATGGTCACAATCAGACACCATACTCATAAGTGAAATAAATCAGAGGTACATGTGCAAGCAACGTATTGTGTCACTGGTGTAAGAACCTGAGGATGGGAATATAAACTAAGAGGTGTGAAGGAAATCTGTTCAAAAGTAAAGAACAGATGGGATGAGGGAAAGGAGAAAAGGAAGAAAGAGGCAAATATATATGTATGTATGTATGTATGTATGTATGTACATATGTGCAGGATGGCTAACATGGTTCCACTATTGTCTTATGTCACTTTATGGTAAGGAATAGTTGATGACTGGTTGTTTGATCAAACTTGTATGTCTATATGTGTTTTCCTGAGCATACACTTTGAAGTTATCAATATGCAGTGCAACAACTATTGTTGATTTCCTGTTGCTTTGTCTATAATTCAATTTTGATTATACTGTTATTGTGCTACTTTGTGTCTCTGTTAATGCTTTCCTCTTTTTTGTTGATGTTGTTCTTTTTCTTTTACACTTTAAAAAAATTTTTAAAAATTATATAAAAAAAGAAAAGAAAGGATAATTACGTATGTATGTATGTATGTATGTATGTATGTATATGCAACATAGCTAACATAGTTGTACTACTGACTTAGGTCACTTTATTGTAAGGAATAGTTAATGATTAGTTGTTTGATCAATTTTGCATGTCTCTATTTGTTTTCCTGAGTATACACTTCAAGGTTATCAATATGTAATAAAACAACCATTGTTAATTCCCTGTCACCTTGTCTGTAATTCAGTTTTGATTGTACTATTCTTGTGCTACTTTGTGTCTGTTTGTTAATATGTTTCTGTTCTTTTAAAATAAAAAAGTGTCATAAAACTTCAAAAAAAAAACAAAGATGCACAAGCAATGTTTGGGGTGATTCAAATCATCGTTATCTTGTGAACAATGAAATTTTCTCACATATTTATGTGTATTTGTCTATGTACTTATGTAAAACTGATTCAAAACTGACATTTTAAATATTTCCAATTCATTGTACTTCAATTATGTCTCAACAGAGTTGCTAAAATTTACTGAAGGATGCACTTGAAATAAATACATTGCATAATGTCATAGAAAGCCATGTTATATATTGGAAAAAGTATAGAAAGCAGATGAAAGTATAAATAATTTCAGAAATAATGGCAGCTAATTACAATATATTTAAACAAACTTAAAATGAGTAGAAAATAAATATACAATTCCTAAAACCAAAGAGAAGGGAGACAAAGCTACTAACATGTGGATCATGACCAAAATGTAATTATACTTTCAGTGGGAAGACAGAGAATGGAACAAAAGCAATATCAGTTTAGTAGAGCAAAGAACTCCCCCAAACTGATAATACACTTGAATCCAAACAAGCAAATAATTCTGTGAATCTCTACCTAGAGAAATGAAAATTATATCTAGATACTGTAGGACTACTCAAAAGTTATAGAACAGCCAGAGGGGGAAAATAAGTCACTTTACCTTCAAATGAGAAATAATAAGATTGACAGTAGCAGAAATATTGGAGTCAGGACGAGAATGAAATGATATCTTTACAGTGCCAAAAGAAAAATTGCTACCAGCTTAGAATTCTCTATGAAGTGAAAACAACCTTCACCAATGAGCATGAACTGACAATATTGTCAGAAGAACAAAATTAAGGAACCCACTGGTCACCAGTCAACTTACCCTGAGACAACCAGTGAAGGAAAGATATGACCCCGCTGGACAAGGGGTAGGAAAGAGTCAGAGCCACTGACAAGGCAAATGCCTGGATCAACTCAACGTACTTAAATAGTGATTGGATGATGACTATTCAAGAGTTAACAGCAATAACTAATGGAGTTTAACATACCTGCATAATCAAACTATGTGATAACAATAACTTTAAAAACATGACTTTTCAAAAGTTTATGTAGCAATGTTCTAGCATGAGTCAGAAGGAAGTAAAAGAAATGAATCAGAATGTGTTTTAATCTCAGGTGTTCATTAAGAGAAAAATCTGTCAAAGTCTAGGTAGACAACCCAATAAGACAGGTAGGGAAAGAACTAATTTAAAAGAATGATCAATCCAAAACATGAGCAGAAAAATACAACACAAAATTGTTATAGTCAGACTCCCAAGTGGCCCCCACGAGGCTCCTTGGGTTCCAGTCTTGGTTGGCAGTCGATGGGCTTTTGGAAGGTGACTTGGTCATGCAGGCCCTAACTTCATCAAGGGCATTAATCTATGGACAGAGTCATAGCTCAATGGGCTGAGTAGGAGGGGACCCCTAACTGAATGAAGCAGGTAGCCAAAGGGCTGATCCTGAAGTGTATATTTTGTCCCCAGCCCTTTCCTTGCTGCCTTCCTTTGATTCTTCACCCTGTTGCTCTTGCTGCTGTGGTGTCCTGCTTGGCTTCATGCCCAAAGCAAGAGAGTGAGCCAACCATGAACTGAACCATGAGCCAAAATAAGCCGTCCTTCTTTTAAGCTGTGCATGTCAGGTATCGCAGCAATGGAAAGCTGATGAATACAGAAACATAACCTGGAAAGGAAATAGATTTACAAGAAAATGAAAATTACTGGACAGAAAAATACATGTATCCTATAGAGCACAGTGATTGACTATTGATTGTACACATCAAATAGTAGTCCCCAATTATCCAAAGGAATACGTCCCAAGACCCCAGTGAATGTCTGAAATCACAAATAAGACCAAGCTCGAAATATATTGTTTTTCCTATGTGTACATACCTATAATAAACTTTCATGCTTTCATTAAAGGAAGCCATTTATGGCTTTGATCCAGCATCCAAACAGCTAGCACACTGTCCCTGCACTTTGGGTCCTTCATTAAGTAAAATAAGAGTCAATTCGAATGTAAGTACTGGGATATTGATACAGTGATGATCAAACTGGTAACCAGACAGAGACAAAGTGACTAACAGGCAGGTCATGTACATGGCACAGACAGAGGGACGGTTCACAGCCAAGGGAGAGGGGCAGCACACAAAGAGGTTTCATTCTTCTGTGCAGAGTGACACAGAATTAAAAGCTTATGAGGTGCTTATTTCCAAAAATTTTCATTCGGTATTTTCAAACATGGGGTGTGGCTGACCACAGAAACTCAAACACTGGGCAGAGAAACCACAGGTAAAGGTGAACAACTGCAGTAACGATCTGTGGAATTTAAATATAAACACATGTAACTGTCGTGGGAAAAAATAAGCGCTTTTTAAAATAAGGCAAGAAAAGAGAATATAAAGCAAATAGAAGACATATAGGAAAATGATAATCATAAGCCCAAATAGATCTTTCACTGAACTAAAGGTAAGTAAATAAAATACTCCAAAACAAGTCTAAAATTGTCAGTTATTCTAAAAAGTCAACAAGTATATGCTGCTTAAATGGTACATAACTTGCTTTTTGTTCATTTCAGTTATAATCACAATATTTATTATACAAATGTTTGCAAAAACTGTCATTTTTTCTTATACCAGCATTGTGAGAGTCAGTTTTATAATATCCTTCATTTATTCATGATGAAACGAAGTTTCGAATGGTTTAAGTAGCTTATCCCAGGTCACACTGAAAAATACAAGTGAATCTGAGACCCAGGATTCTATAACCCTAAATGTAACATTTACTATAACACGCTACAGGTTCTCTGCTGAGAGAAAGGGAACTGAAGAATGAATTAAATCTGAGTTTAATGTGCCTCACAGTTTGCTTTGGTGGATTCTGGCCAGGGTTCTAGACTCTTCGAGTTGTTCACGGTTTGGTTAGAGATTGTATTTCTTCCTTTGAGAAAGCTAACATAATCTGTAACAACAATTCTTATTTGAGAAAAATTCCTAAACTAATGGAAAATGATGGACCATGCAAATATTATCCATAATAACTCAAACAAGTGAGCTAATTACCAGAAAAAAATAGATTTTAAGCATTACTAGATACAAGAAGTCCATCACAACATCAAAATTCTAAATTTTTGTATCTCCAATTACAAATCTTCAAAACTTATTCAAAATTGGGTTAAAATAAAAAGAAAACCAAATTTAGGATCATAATAGAGCCAATAAGACAAAACACACAATCTTTTTAAGGACATATGGAATTATTCACCCAAAATGACTACATAGTGATCATAAATTTGTAATAGCTTTCAAAAAGCCAAAATTGTTCATAAGTTCGCTCATCATGATGGAACTAGGTTAAGAACCATTAACAAAAAGGTGACTAGAAAATCCCCTTTGCTTGGAAAATAAGCATCATGCTTCTCAATATGCCCTAAGTCAATAGTAATAATACTAATAATAATAATAATAATAAAAGTTTGAATTGGATAGCACTGAAAATAAAATATGTCAAAATATGTAGGAAGCAGCTCAAAACCAGCACGGAGAGGGAAATGCATAGCTTTCATTCATAAATGAAATAAAAAAAATATATAATCCACCACAAAATATAAACAACTACATTACCAAAAAGTCAGAAAAATATAAAATCATAGTACAAGGAACTAGACATTTAAATAAAAATACAGATCCGTTTTTTAAACTTTTTAAAGAATAAAGTAAGAAAGCCAAAATTTAGTTTTGAAAAGAATAAAGAGGCAAAATACAAATAACAAAAGTCGATAATTAGAAGGACAGTGTATTGGGGGCCATGTTTGACAATTTACATAAAGTGAATAGATTCTTTGAGAAGTCACAAGTAAGTGAAACCAACTTAGATTCTATAAATTTTAAATATACATACTAACATGTTTGTCTGTGTATGTCAAAAGTAAAGTAAACTCAGGTTTGTGTGTACAAATACATACATTAAACATGATTTTGCTTCACTAGGGAATTCTTCCAGACATTTAGGAAGAAGTGCCCACTTCTCATAAACTGTTCCAGAGGTAGAAAATTAAAAACAGATGCACTTTCTCCTTTGCAGAGCCCCATTCTTCCAAATCTGTCAAACACATTGCCAAATAGGAAAACAATCAACTCTCCAGGAACATACATTATTTGCAAGTTAAAAGTGATAATAGGGGCTGGGGATATAGCTCAGTGGAATAAGTGCTTGCCTAGCAACCACAGGGTCCTGAGTTTGATCCCCAGTACCGCAAAAAAAAAAAAAAAAAAAAAAAAAAGTGATAATATACAATGGGATAATAAATTATGGTAAAAAGAGAACTATGACCAAGCATAATTTTAGCAATGAAAACCAACTCAAAAATCCATCACAAAAATTAAGTTTCTGAGCAAGATAGTGTGAGCAAGCTTTCCTGCTCCATCTGCTAAGTGCAACCATAAAACCTGGAAATAATGCAGGGACCACCAGAAGCTAACCCTGAGGGATGGGCAGAGGAAACAAACTGGAAAAGCAAGCCAGCACTAAAGAAAAAATAATGAGCGGGCATCATATGGGCCCAAGCAATAGAAAGGAAGCAGCTCAGGTCTACAATCGTCTAAGCCCCAGTATAACAACAAAAACTGGCCCAAAGAGGCTCCTTCTCCCTGTGTAGGTGGGTCCAGCACACCAACAAGGGCCATTGATCAGAACCTTCCCCTCATCCCTAGAAACAGATGTTCCCATCCTGGAACATCTCTGCTTCCACACAAGCCTGGGGCTTCCTGGCACTAGCAAAGGACACCAGGCAGCTGAGCTGCACTGACTGGGTGATCTCACCACCTCAGCCCGCAGCCCACTGAGAGACCCTGGCATAGCTGGACAGATACAGAGGAGATTCCACTACAAGTGCCAGCCCAGGAGACTTTCCCAGCCCCGTTTGACTGGGTCTGTCCTCCTCCACTGAGAATCATCAGGCGGGATGACAAGGGAGATCCTGCCCTCCCCGGGCACCAAGCAAGGAAGTGCTTCCCCTCCCCTGAAAGCACTGCAGTCTGGCCACAAACACACACATGGGAAGTGTTATTTATCCTCAGTGGCCTGAGACTCACTTTCTGCAACTGGAGGTTCCAATGTCCCAGCCCGGGTAAGCCCCTTACCCATCTCAGGAAACGCAGAAAGGAGCAGTAATAACACCAGACAGACCAAAATAGCACTCAGTCTTAAAATTCAGGAGTCGCTGAAAATTCAGCAGACAAAAGTAGGCCAGATTTCTGTGTTAAAACCAATCAGGATACCTTCTACTAAAACAAAGGATTTACAAAGATCAGTCTCCTAAGACAATTCCCACCATGCTCAGGATTTAAATGAAAACTATCCATATACCAAGAACCAAGACATCACAATGAGAATGAGGAAAGATAATCAACTGATGTAAGAGCAAGAAGAATCAGATGTTTTTGTTATCTAATAAGGATTTTAAATAAGTCATCATAAAAAAACACTTCAGCAAGAAATTCTCTTGAAATAAATGAAAGATGTAGAAAATTTCAACAAAGAGCAAGGTATGAAATAGGGCTGACCAGCACCGACCAGGGGCATCTGACAGTCACAGCCACACTGCCCAGGAATCCTCTTTATCACTGTGAGCCCACAATGCCTTCCCCCACGACTAAGAAGAAAATGTAATACACAGTAACAGAATAAAATGTAAATTCCCTAGACAGAATCAATCATAGAGTTAATATGACAGAGGATAAAATTCATAAAATGGAGACCAGATCAATAAAGCTTGCCCAGTGTAAGGAATAGAGAGAAAATACACTAGAATGGGACTGAACAGAGCCTCAGGGGCCTATAGGACGATAACAAAAGATCCAGTATCCGATGACCATCTCACTAGAGTACCAGAAAGAGAAGTGTGAGACTGGGGATCAAATACTATCCAAAGAAATAACAGTTGGCAATTTGTCAAATGTACTGACAAGTGTAAAATGTATAGACCCCCCCAAGATATGGATATAGATATACAAATAAAATTTAATTCCCTTGGTATCTGAGGATTGGTTCTAGGATCTCCTAAAAATTTTTTAAGAATGCATAGATGCATAAGTCCTTTACACAAAATGGTTTAGTATTTGCTTGTAATGTATGCACAGCCTTCTTCATACCTTAAATCCTGCTAGATTACTTATAATACCTAATATGATGTAAATGTTATGTAAATAGTTATTGTATTATATTACTTGGGAAACAAGGACAAGAAAAAAGTCTGTACCTGCTTGGTCAAAGACATTTTTTTGCAAATGGTTTTGATCTGCAGTTGGCTGAATCCACAGATAAGGAATCCACAGATACAGAGGCCGGGAGTTTATCTTAAAAGCACCCAAGAGAGAAACTACCCAGAGGAAAACAAATTTAAGTGACAATAGGTTCCTAATCTGACACTATGGAAATCAGTAGAAAGTGACACAATACTTTTAAAGTGCTGAAAGAAAAAACAATTGCAAATTCTATGTCTGGACAAATTATCCCTTTAGAATAAAGGGGAAATAAAGTCATTCTCAGATGAGAGAAAACTAAAATATTTTGTGACCAGATTAGCTTCCTTTAGATTAGCTAAAGGAAGTTTACTAAACAAAAAGGAAACAATATCAGAAAGATTCTTGGAGCATCAAGTAGAAAGAACAACAAAAAGCACAGAATAATGAATATACTTCATCCTTTTCTTTGTGAGTTTTATAAATCATATTTGACCAATCATATAAATCATAAAAATAATACTAATAGTCAAGACAATGATATCTAAAAACAGGGAATGCAAAGGCAACTAAATAGAAGTGAGAGTTCCATAGCATACCATAATCAGTCACATATGCATATAGGAGTACAAAGAGAAGCCAATAAAAGCAATATAAACACTTCTAATACACTATAAATAGTCAAGATTATACCCTCAAAATATGTAAGTAACCTAAAGCAAACTAAGAAATAAATGGATACACACAATACCATTATGATTTAGCTCTTCAATGTTAAAACAGTAATGATCTTAAATTTTAATAACATAAATACAAATATTAAAAATGCAGAAACTGGCAGATTAGGTTAAAAATTACTCAACTCTATGCTGCTTGCAAGAAATCCACTTCAAAGGCAATAACACAGCTGTCTAAAAGTCAGATAAAAACATATGCAAATATTAATTTTAAAAATCATGATGGAATACAGTAACATCAGTTACATAAAATCACGAGAGGAAATGTAAAACATTATACAATACCAAAAGGAGCAATCCGCCAAGCAGACATAACGATACTACATATATACACACCAAACTATAGACCGCCAAAATGCATGAGGCTAACATAGAGCTGATACAACAAAAGAACAAATTCATAAGTATAGTTGCAAATTTCAACAACCCCCTCCTAACATCTGCTAGAACTAGTAGATCAACTAGGATATTTAAACCAAGAACTACAATCAATAATGTCTAATTGATATACAACTCCACCCAATCCCAGAAGTATACAATATTTTTCAAGGGCCCCTTAAATATTCTACAGACAGACTATATTCTGGACCATAGGAAAACCTCAGCAGATTTGAACTAACTGATTTTTTACATAATATATTCTCTTATCATAAAGGAATCAGAATAGAATTCAATAGTACAGAGACAAGAGAAAACCCTCTGAGTGTAGAAATTAACAACACACTGGCATAATCCCTGAGTGAAAATGTAACTCTCAAAGAAAATTTTTATAACATACATAGAAATAAACGAAACGTAACACAACACATTAAATATGTGAAATAAACTAAAACAGGGTTCTGATGAAGTAAAATGTATAACACTTAAAGCTGACATTAGAAAAGAGGAAATGCCTCAAATAATCTAAGATTATATCTCAAGAAATCAGAGAAAGAAAGCATAAATAAAACCAAAGCAAATAGAAATTTAAAAATAATAAAATAAGATCAGAGATTATTAAAATTGAAAATAGGAAAGCAATAGAGAAAAATGAAAAAAAAGCTCATTTTTTCAAAAACATCATTAACATTGACAGACTAAGACAAATAAGAACAAGGAGATATATGGGCAATGTCAGGAAAGACACAGAAATTATTATTGCAGATACTATAGTTACCCAAATGATATGAAAAACACAAACAACTTTGTGTTCATAAATGTGACAAGTTAGAAACAAGGATAAGTTCCTTGAAAACTATAAATAATTGGTTCAATTCCTGGAAACCCACAAACAACCAAAATTTATCCATGATGAAATTGATTATCACTATAATATAATAACCATCAAAGAAACTGGAGATTATTATACAACCTCCTGAAAACAGAAAACTCTGGGCCTTCATGATTTCATTGGAGAATTTTATCACACACAATAGCTTCCATAAGACAGGAAACAAAGGAGTTCTTTCCAACATATTTTATGAAGTTCTTCCTACCCTGATGCCAAAATAAGACAAATACAGCACATAAAGGAAAACTACAGCCTGATAGTTTAAGAACTTAGAATGGAAAAGTACTCAGTAATGCATCGGCAAATATTATCCAACAACGAATTAAAAGCTGCATTAATCAAGACAGCATGATGTTGGCAGAGAGAGCAGGCACACTGATCAATCCAACAGACTACAGAACCCAAAAATAAACCCACACAAATGTGCCCAGATGATTTATGACTTTTAAACAAATGACAATGAAATAAGTGGACTTCCACAGGCAAAAACAAACAAAATGAAAACCTCAACCTTGATTTCACAATTTTAAAATAATTCAAAGTGGACTTAGGCATTAAAACTTTTCAGAAAAAACAGCTGAAAAACCTTTGGAAGGTATGGAAGGTCAAAAAATTCTTAGACTTGATACCAAAAACATGATCCATAAAAGAAAAAGTTGATAAACTCAACTTCACCAAAACTGAAAACAAACTTTGCAAAAGATTCTTAACAAAGAATGAAAGCTAACTGGAAAGTACAATAAAATATTTGCAAAATTCACATCCAATAGGGTAGTATCTAGAATATATAAAAGATTCTCAAAATCCAAAAGTACAAAATAAGTCATCCAATTGGAAAAATAGGCAGACTTGTGCATTTAACTGAAAAGGATATCCAGTTGACAAATAAGCACATGAAAAGTGTTCAATATCACTGGCCATTAGGGAAGTAAAAATTAAAGTCACAATAAGATGTCTCTGCGTAACTATCAGAAAAACAATGATAACACCAAAGGCTGTTTGTTGACTCTGTGAAAAAACTATTGTTATACATTGTGTCACTAGAATGTAAATGAGACAGATAGTCAAGAAAATGATTTGGCAGTTATTTTCTTTATAACACTCTACATGCAATTAGCACATGATCCAGCAATTGCACTGTGGACCATTTATACCAGAAAAACAGTACACTAGTGTTCACAGCAAATTTATTCACAATTACCAAAAACTGCACAAAATTCAGATGCCCTTTAATGGTTCAGTGAGTGAATAGTTGAATAGTGTATATCTTTCCTCTGAAATATACTCAGCAGTAACAGTAAGAAACTATTGTTGTATCAGTGCAACAACTTGGATGAGTCTCTAGATTATACTAAGTGAAAATAAGCCAATCACAAAATTATAATCTTGTATAATTCAATTTGTGTAACATTCTTAAAAATGACAAAATTCTAGAAATTTTAGAATAGAAAATTAATGGCAGTTAGTGATTAGGAATGCAGAGAGCAAGAGGACAAAAAGAAAGATGATATGGTTATGAAAGGTCAGTGTGAGATGTTTTTATAACAGAAGTCCTGAATCTTGACTATGGTGATGGATACATCAATACACACACAATAAAATTAAATAAAACAAACGCACACATTCACACATAAGGGCAAATGAAACTAGGGAAATGAGGATCCAAATCAGGCCCATGGGATGTGCTAAAAACAATATCCTTGCTGTTACTGTAAAATAGCATAAAATTTTGCCACTGGAGGAAACTTGAGTAAAGGGTATGCTGAATCCCTCTGTATTATATCATGATTGTTGTTGTTATCTTAGTTTTCATCTTTAAATTACTAAATAAAGTTTAATCTAAAAATAATATTCTGAAAAGGCAAAGGAAGTAGAAGATATCAACCTTAGAAAATATTAGAGGGCCAAGGATATAGCTCAGCAGCATAAGGGCCTGCCTGGCAAGCATAAGGTCCTGAGTTCGATTTCTGACAGCAAAAGAAAAAAGAAAATATTAGAATATATTATATAACAAAATAATGTGGTATTATATTGATAATCAAAAGAGAAAAGGGTAGTACCAAAAGAAGAAAAAACAGTAAAAATATATTTTCAGGAAAAAACAAGGTTAGAAATTACATCATAACCTTATGGGCACAAAACTAGTTTCTGAATAAATATAATACCCATAGTTGATAAAACTACTAGCAAACTAGTAATTTGAGGAAAAATTCTTAATTAAAAAAACCAGTAACAAAAATTATGTAATAAACCTTATATTAAAAGGTGAATAATTGAAAGCTATCCTTTGATATTATGAACCAAATGAAGATGTCCACTATTAACCATGCAACATGATTCAATGACTCTATCAAGGTTAGAAAAATAAGTTATAACAGAAAAAAATGAAAATCTCATTATTCATAGATATGATTATGTACATAACAGAATATAAAAGAATCTACAAGTAAAGTATTAGAATACACTGACAAAGTCAGTATACTAGAAACAAGTTCAATATACAAAATCAATTCAATTTCTGTGTGCATACAATGAGGAAGTAAAAATCAATTTGAATATGTGCTATATACAATATAGTGACAAATAACAATATCTAGGACTAAATCAAAATTATTCAAATATCTACACTGAAAACAAACAATTTTAGATGTGCATACAAAGGTTGATTAAAAAATAGTGTCCTTAAAGTTTTGAAACTTTATTACAGTAAAAGGCACGTTGGTTTTAATCTCTCTCAAAAGACTCCCCCTCACTTCAGACACTCTCATGTCATCATTCTTGCCACTTTCTGAAGCAGTTCCAGACATCCTCTTTGAAAAGAATGATAAAAAATACAGTGAATGCTGCTGCTGAATGCCAGCCAATGAAAAGGCAGGCTCATACAAATGGTAACGTGTCCCCTTCTACTGTGTTCACGGGATTTGGTGCTGTTCAACTTGCAGCTCTTCCCTAAAGTCAAAATGACCATCACAGGGAAATGTTTTGAATCAGTTCAGGACATCAGGGCAGCCATAACAACGCAACTAAAGACACTCACAAAAGAGCACTTGCAGAACTGCTTCAGAAGATGGCATGAATGATGGGATACACGTGTCTGAAGAAGAATGGAATATTTTGGGGAGATTTATGGCAATGTGGTTTTAGTGTAATTTTATTTAAACGTAGACAATTGCTGAATTTATCATATCTCATAAGTTAGATTGCTCAACTGGTGAGATGTTAATGCTTCTTAAACTTATCTAAAGTCAATACAACCGCCGTTAAAATTTTAAAATTGTTGGAAAATGACAATCTAATTTGAAAATGTATAAAGTAATACCAAGAACCAAGAACAGCCATGTTAATCTTGAAATGTAAGTGCAAACCATTCCCATGAGTTCCCGCTGCTTTCTGATAGGCTCTGGTACTTCCCAGCATGCCCTTTGATGTGATTTTACCCCTTCTCCTGGGAGCTATCAGAAACAAGCTATCTTTACAATGGCAGCTGTCTCCTGATTTGTTGGCCTCAGCATACCTAAATAATAATAAAATTTTCACTGTAAACACAATAAGAACAAACCATCTAAAATGCCAAAAGAGGATAATAATGAATCATACACAGTGTTGAGCAGAGGAAGTCAATTACAAAAACAGTGCAGAGTGTCTGATAACGATATCAAGTGAAGAACAGGAAAAAATTAAGTGTGGTAGACAAAAGTGGTTCCACCAGTGGGTGTGGAGACCAGATGGGGATGCCAGTGATGCCCCTGGGGTGCTGGGAATGTTCTATTTTTCACTGTGAGTTCTCACTGTGAGGATGTGTTCACGTCTGAAAATTCACTGTGGTCCCCCTAAGATTTAGGCATACTTTTGTATGGTTTTACCCTTCGTCTTACTTTAGAAAACCCACTAAGAGTCAGTCACAGCTCTATTTAGGATAATACATGCAGCATCCTAAGACCCGATAGGATAAAAATAAATTATCAAACAGCTCATATAAGAACTTTAAGAAATAACAATAAAACAAATACTAGGCGTTAGGTAGGAGTGAAAACAAATCAATTAATTAAAATAACAAATATAAACTAAAGTGACTTTAAATATTAGACCTGAATTTTTAAAAATTTCTATTAAAAACCTGTCAGTTATTCTCAAGAAGTAAAGTGAGACAAGTACATAATAATAAGAATGAAAGGGGGACATGTCAACAAATATTTTAAAAATTATTTGTAAATACTATAAAGACCTCAGTAATGGATTTGGCAAGATTTTCAGTGAAGTAGATTACTAAAACTGACTCCATGAAATGTAGAAGCTAGGAAAAAAATTCTTCCACAATATCAAGGTAGTATCTCCAAATTCAACAATTAGTAGTTTATAGTCAAAGTCTTTACAATTTTGAAGAGTTTTTTCCGCTGAATGTCTTAGTTACTTTCCTCAATGTTGAGACAAAATAAGCAACAAAAGGTTTATCTTAGCTCACAGTTTGTAGAGGTCTCAGTCCACAGACAGCTGGCACCAAGGCAGGACAGCATGGCAGGGGAGAAACAGTCCATGGCAGGGCAGGCAAGCCACAGGACTGAGCCTCCTGTTCCCTTTTACCCCACCTATGCTATAAGCCTACTGGTTGGTGCCACCCATGCTCAGAGTGGACCTTCCATTATTCATTCCTAGAAATATACTAAATCAGTTTAATTATCACACTTTCTTAATCTCAGCATCACATACCCTAGATCCAGCCACCTCTGAAAAGCCCCACCTAGGAGTGCATGAGGCTTTGAAGGGACATCTAGATACAAGCCATAACAAAGAACAAAAGAAGTGATCCCTTGTCTATGTCATGAAAGGGACACCTGCTGATAAATCTAGGACACAAACTATGTTCCTATGACCTGTGCATCTCAGGGAAGAACCCCTACTGCAATCACAGAGAAAACAAAATGATTATGACCTGGAATGGAGGCCAGTGACAGCTCCTGGGAAAGCATGTCTCACTCAAAACAAGAGGATACACAGCAAAGACCAACTTGCTCCCCTATGCTGCCACCTTCCTGCGTATGATCATTGAAAGTGGCCCAGCCATCCTGAAACTCTAAGGAAAACTAAGGCTATCCCTGTGCCTTTGGTCTGAGCACTAAACATTGGAAATGTCCAAGCCCAATCTGCCCTAGTTCCAAGCAGATTTTAATGTGAGATGATATCTTTCTATCATTTAATCCATTACAGGGCATTCTGTTACATGCAGACAAGCACATTCCAATAATACACCTAAATGAATTAAATTTAAGCTAGAAGAAAAAAAAGGAGAGAAAAAGATTAAGAATTTTCTTTAAAAAATCAATAAGGAGATGTGCAAATTTTCATGTAGCTTAGAATAAAATATGAGATTCAAGGCAATGGGTAAAGGAAGTTTTACTGTGTATGTGGTGGTGGGAGCCATTTAGTAAAAAAATGTAGAAGCTAGACCATCATATCACAATCCATCCAAAATCCATTCCAGGCAGATGGCAGACTTTGCTGAAAGAAAATCAAACCATAAAAATAACGTGAAGAAAGTACAAGTAAATAGTATCTACTAAAAAAAAAAATTCATATCTATTCTGCAAATTGGATACAACTTTCTGAAAAGTACAAACACAAAAAAATTTTGCAAATACAAAAATCTAAGTATTTAACACATACAATTTTAAATGTCTCAAAGTGAATATTTTTATTTCAAAGACAGTTTATCAAGACAAAATATTTGACACAAGTAACTATCAATTCTCCTCTGAAAGTTTCACGAATTGACAAGAAAAGTTCTATCCTCAATACAAATGTGCAGCAAACTTCAGTTATGATTTTTAAAATGTAAAGAGCAAATGATCAACGATTACATTTTTAAATGTACAATCTCTTAAGATGCAAATTTATCAACATTATTTTGTATATTGCTACTAAATTAGCAAACACGTTTATATGCATATATATGTCAATCTTTTATTCAAGCATAGGATGTAACACAGACTTCCATATATTATGCCTAGATGTAAAAATTATAACCCTTTGTATAATCAATTTGAAAATATATATCAAATACATCAAAAAGAATTACTATCTTTGTATGGTAAATCTACTTCTTTAAAAATATATCATAAAGACATAACTATATGTAATTAAAATTGTATGTATTTTGGATGTTCCTTATGGCATCATTCTATAATAATAGGATGAAATGCGTGAATATTCACTGTATAGGAAGATTAAATAAATGATAGCCCCCTGGAGGCTGAGTAATGCCTTTCCATTAAAAAATTATAGCTGTAAAGAATAGTCAAAGAAATGAGAAAAGCTCCCAACATAGTGTTAAGTGGAAAAGTCAAGATATAAAATGTGTGTACAATAAATAGCAACTTGATAAATACACATAACACTATCTCTATCTGTATATGGAAGGAGGGGGAAAAAAACCCTAAAGGAAATGAACCAGAAATGCAAACAGTATTTATTTCTTGGTTCAGAGATTATAGCTGACTTTTATATTCATTTCATTTATCTGTATTTTCTAAACATTCCACTCTAAATGAGCATATATTGATGAAATGTTCCTTAAAATGATATACTAATAGCATCTTTTCCTTCTGCCTTTACTCAGATGAGACGGTAGTGTTTGTTTTGGGTCTCAGTTCTGTCAAAAGCAGTTTTTGCGCTAGGGGTTCTGAGCAGTTGACATTTTACCAAGGAAATACGCTACAGGAATGTTAATCCACAAAGAGGCTAGAGTTATTTCTCTCCAGCGACTCACAGTGCACAGCCGGGAGTCTCTGGGACAGCAGCTTACAGGAGCTGTGGAGCAGAGCTCTGACTGGGTGTCCTCAGGCCACCCCCACCTCCAGCACTCTCCTCACCCCGGCAACAACGGCCTCTGCTGTGTCACCAGAACTAAGCTGTCTCCTAGGTGCCTTTGCAGCATGGCCTCGCTCACCATGCAGAACTCCTGAACCCCGAGAATGTGGGGCAGTGTGTAGCACGGCATAGTAGACGTGGAGGAGAATGTTAAGGATGTACTGGTGCCCTTCCAGGCCAGGGAAGACAGGGTCTTACTGCGTGGTGATGAACAATTACTACTATGAATTAGCAGCAGCCTGAGGCCCTCCTGCTGGCCCAACATCGAGGTGGGCATCTGATTCCCGCCTAAAGCTGGCTTTTATGGAGAATCAAAAGTACAGAGAAGACAGAAAATGAAGCATCTTAAACTAGAAAAGAGGGAAGCTCTCCCATCCCCTGAGTGTATTTGCTGGGACAGGGGGACTGGGGCAAGGCCCAGTGGTGGGAGAAGCTGAAGTTAGCAGGCTCTGGTAACAGGAAGAGTTGGGGACTGCGACAGGAAGGGGTGTGGATGCCTTAATGTTGGCTCTGTGGAGGAGGTGGAGATCGGAGGGAAAGGTGGGCAAAGGGTCCGCACAGAATCTCATGGCTTCCAGTGCGCGCGCGCGCGCGCACACACACACACACACACACACACACACACAGTCTGCCTGCCAGCCCCGTTGTTGCTACATAATCAACTCTATCCAGTCTCTGGGCCTTGGTTTCCAAAAGAAAATTGTATGGAAAACTACTGAGATATGCTGGAGACAAGAGTTAATGCAAAGGGAGCCTTAGGCTCCCTGTCCCCAGTCCCCGCCGACAACAACCACATATGTGAACTTATACAACTGCTTAACATACTTGGGGTCTGGTAAGATCCTGCTTAACCAGACTCCACAGGCTGGAGAGAAGCTTGAACACCACTGACCAAATGGCTTCCCCAGCGTCTCCCAGGCCTAATTCAATTCTCCCTTTACAAAGGAGCAGAATAGTCACTCTGTCCCTCCCGGACGCTCCTGAATTCTGGGAGGCAAGACATAAGCAAATCCACAGGCCTTCCGCCTGCTCCTGCCCTTTCCCCACCCTCCTTCCCAAGGAAACACAGCGCCCTCCCCTGAGCCAGTGAATCAGGTGGATACCACCTCTGGGAAATGAGGTTCCAAGAGCCTGTGGGCAGCTGGCAACTTTCCCAGGGTTTCATGGCACCCGGGCCCTGTGTTAGCAGAAGGAAACAAGTCCCCACACCAATGCCGTTGTGAGGAGAAGGGCAGCCAAGCTCAGCAATCAGATCACGGAAAAATGTTTCCTAAGGGAAACTGGGTTCACTGTCCGGGCAAGGCAGGCTGTGGTGGGGTGAGGCAACCACGTTTTCCTCCTCCCACGGATCATTCCAACACCAAAACAGCCTCCAAAATGAAACCTCTTTCAAGGTGAAGCTCCCACTTCCCACTCACCCCTTAGTCTTTATGAGGAGTGGGCATCTGCTGCCACGCACTGAGGAAGAGCTGGGTACAGCACAAGCTCACAGGGCTTCATGAGCCCAGCGGCACCTGCTCGGGGCTGCCCAGCAGCCCTCCTGTCTCTGACCTCTGGCTTCAGCACATGGTGTGGTGAGGAGCTGCAGCCTGGAATGCTGCAAGCTCAGTAAAAAGGGTGGCTGCAAAACCCCAGCAGTGGCAGAGCCAAGAGCAACACAAGGGTCCACAGTCAATGAGCCAACGCTTGCAGAACGCACCTTTATACACAGCCAATAGATCCAAGGAGCTCTTCCCGGGCTACTTCTTGTCCTATTCCAAACAGCTTCCCACACACCTCCCCCTTGGGAAAGCTGGCTTCCAACAGATCTGCCCCAGCTTGTGCCCCCAGCTAAGGATATTTGCATGGACAAGCTCCTGGGATTCCCCCTTTGACCAGTCCTATCTGGGCAGTGAGAAACACAGTCAAGTGGAAATTTGTGGAGCCAAATTTGTTTCCAAGGTCTGTGGGCCAAACAGACAGGACCTCCAATAAGGTGAAACCCAAACCCTTTAAAATCAGTGCCTGCCAACTCCAGGTGGGCGGGAAGTGGCTTCCCAGAAAACGTTGCTACTGGTGGCAAACCCATGCCACAGCGGCTCAAGTACAACACAGAGACACGGATCTTTTGTCTGGCATCACACAGCAAACTGGTGACATAGACCTTTGATTGCACCGCTCAGCACTCTGTCAACAAGAACACACTTCCTGGATGAGAAAATATAATTAGTGTTTATCCAGCACCCTGCAGCGAAAGGCGATCACCCACTCCTTCCCTCCTATACAGGGGCTGAGTAATCCACAGTCTCTTGGCGCCACTTAATCTCAAACGTCTGGGTGACTCACCCTCCCTGTGATTTCCCTCCAGGATATTTACTTTAAGAAAAATATCCATTTGCTCCCTAATTTAAATGGTTCCTCTTGGTTTCAGTCTTCAACAAATGGCTGGGTTTATATGTTTTTTTTTTTTTTTTTTGCGGTACTGGGGATCGAACTCAGGACCCTGCGCTGTTTGTTGTGGTTTTTTGTGTGTGTGTGTGGGGGTGTGTGTGTGTGTGTATATATATATATATATATATATATATATATATATATATATATATAATCTCATCTTACAAGGACACTCCTTCTGACCCTGCCCAGAAGAAAGACATCCAGTAATCTCTCTGGATGGTCCCCACCCTGTACGGGACATGGCCAGGAAGCTTGAGGGGGATCTTGAACCGTGTTTGTGTGGCTCATGACCCCAACCCTGTCCTCAAATCTGCCACCCACCCCCACTTTTTCATTTATTTCCATAACCTTTATATTATCCCTTAAGTCACCGTGACTTCCCAGCACCTTCCACTGGAAGCCCCAAGTCAGCCCTGCCTTCAAAGGCTGCCCTTGCCTGGGGTGAGGTCCTAGTCCCTGCCCTTTGCTTCATCCTGAAACCACCCTCCAGACCCCCAGACTACACTCTCATGCACCCTGGCCCCGAATAACAAACATTTGCTAAGGTAAATCCCATTCCCTGCCTTTCCAGATAACTTCTTACCAGAGATAAGCTGCAAGGCAGACAGATAACAACTGGGATATGCAGCTATTAAGGGCAGATTTTAAAATGACAAAAGGATACATTTTAAAATAAAGCCCACTTGAAAATCAGCTTCCCTTCCAACTCAATTACGTTCTGGCCTCCTGCTCAGAAGCTCCTTAGACTGAGAGATTCCAGCTCCCATTGGCTTTGGGGTTTTTGAGGAGTGTTGCCTTGGCAACACAGCCTTAGGCCCAGACACCTGAAACGGGAAGTAGAGGAGTGCCTCCCTCCCTCTCCGGGACACCTGGAGAGTGTCAGGCCTGGGGTTGGAGTGTCCACGGCTGAGAGGAAACAGAAACTCCACTGCCCACATTCTACTGACTGTGGGGACCTTGGTGTTAGAATAGAGCTGGAAGGAGGTCACAGGGTAGCACAGGAGGAAGCAGCCAGGGCCTCAGAGAAACTCTCAGGGATGAAGGTAGGTACCCAGTACTGTGGCTGATCAGAAGGGTCATTCCAGCAGGCGCCACACCCTACCAACTCCGTCACACCAGAGTGACTACATGCACCCCCTTAGCAGATGGTGGTCCCAACACAAGCCTGTTTTCCCTGTGATCATGACCCAGACCACGACTGACCATCATCTGCAGCCCTCCAGCCAAGCCTCCCAGCATTGGGTATCCCTAACAGGCATCCTTTGACATTGTGAGTCACACTGTGGCACCACAGGTAGTCCCAGGGTAGTCAACAACCCCTGGATGGAGCCTCAAGGCTCCAAGGTGTCGGCAAGACCTGGGCGTTGGCATCACAACATATCACATGGGGTCATAAACACACCGAAGCAGGAAGGTCAAATGCAAGCCCGACCGCCAGTGATCTGAAAACCACTGATCTTGCTCTGAGACTGACTGCCAGCCACAGTCTTTGTTACAGGCTGTCCACAGCTACCTCATAACCCTCATCTCTCCCTGCCCCGCAACTGTCACTCACTGTACAAGCATGCCTCCTTCTACTGTGCTTGTCCACGGACAAAATCAGTGAAGTCTCCTACACCCCCCAGATTCTCAGCACCCCATCATTCCTTAACCACTGTCCACATCTCCACTGCCCCAGGCAGCGTTGGAGGCATGGCTGGGATGGTCTTAATTCAGCCACTGCTGAGAGCTCATTACTTGCAAGAACTTTCCTTCACCTCCAGAGCACTGCCCTGGTGGACACATCCTCCTCTGGAATTTGTGGACATGCATGTATGTTTGAGTACACATGTTACTGCACAAGCCTGTACTTGAGTATATGCACTCATGAATGCTTTCATTCTCTCTCAGGAATTCTGAGCCCTGTAGCCACTTTGTATCACGCACATTTCCTTCTTTGGCCCAACAAGCATATGGGTCCTTTCTGGGAATGCGACCAAGCCAGCCCGGTTGACCAGGCCACTGCCCTTACCTGCACAACTATCATCAGCTCCACACAGCTCACAGTGACTACAGCTGAACTCCCTCATTTGGATAATTATTACAGCCCGTTCCTTGTCATACTGATGGCTTGGACCCAAGCCCTATTCAACTCTTAGCCCCAGAGGTCCCTCCCTTACCTTTGGGGGTCTTCACTTCAGATAAAGGCCAGGTGGCTGACACACAGCTTGATGATATTTTGACTTCCCTGCTTTCCTTCATTCTGAGAAACTGTCCTCCACTCCCCACAAGGGGAGGAAGAGGAGACAAAGGTGCCACTGAGAAGAGCCCCAGCCCCTCCATCCGCCCCAGAGTGGGTCAAACCCCAGCCTTACCCTGGCTTATTCTGCTCATCTACCCCTCATTTCTCTCTCCACTGGGCTCCAGTACTCCCCACTTCTCCCTCCTGGTGGTGCATTTTTCTCTTCACGCCCTGGCCTCACCCTTGGATCTGGGGGCATTCTCTGCCTCCAGCCTCAGCCACAAGTCACACTTGTCCCCATAGCTGGACTGAGTTCATCTCTAGGAAAACACACTGCCCCTTCCAGCCTCCAAGTGGTGCCCCCTGTAGTCCAAGGAGCACTGCACATCAGAAGTGGCTCAGTGGTTCCCAGGGGCCCCTCCTGAACTCAAAGAAACTGCACCAGTGGCCCTTCTTGTCTGGAAATGTCTCTGCGCCCGCTCCTCAGCATGCCCCTAAACACCAGCATGAAGGGCAACAGCGGCAGCAGGGGCAGCAGGACGGAGAGAGAGGAGGACATGGGCTTTCCACGCCAGTTAGAACTTGCTAGGAACCCAGAGTCCTGCAGCTATTGCTGTCTTCAATAGCGCTCTGGGAGGCAAGGACTCCAAGGCTTCTGAGACTTACCTTGCGCATGTCTTTACCAAAGGTTTCACTGTAGGTCGTGCCAAGGATTTCAAACTGGACATAGGGATTTGAGCTGTCCTCTCGAAACTCCATCACCCCCGTGAGGCCAGTGATGTGGCCCTGCAGGAGAGGAGGAAAGGCCATTGGAGGGTGGGGGAAATACAGACGGAGTGGTCTCCAAGATGCGAGCGATGAGGGTTATGAGGGAGCTGTGGACAGCCTGTAACGAAGGCTGTGGCTGGCAGTCAGCCTCAGAGCAAGATCAGTGGTTTTCAGACCACTGGCTGACGGGCTTGCATTTGACCTTCCTGCGGTGAGTGTGTTGATGGCCCCTGATCTGTGGCAGGTACTGTGTGATCCATGGGATTAAAGACTGACAGCCTGTCCTTCTTCAGCACACCTGGTCTCACCTTGTGACCTGCTCCAGGGGCTTCTCTTAGCCTAACCAAAACAGAGGCCACAAGTTATCCAGGGCCATGTCTGAAACACGGTTGTAACTTGCAGAGCAACAGCTATAAGCACTGCTCCAGCCCTGGCTTTGAGACATGCGCCCCCTTGGGCAAATCACTGCCAATCTCCCAGCTTCCACCTGAAGTTATTAGCTCCATGTCATAGAGCCCCCAGAACCCAAGGAGACCAGGTGTACAGAGCACAGTGACCTGAAGGACTAGCTGTGGTGACTTCCAGCTGCACACCCCTCTTCAGGGATTCAGGGGGTTCCACAGAGCAGCAGGGGCTGGATGAGCTGTGGTGAGTCCCCCGCCACCCTGCTCTCTTCCAACCTGGGATGAAGATGTCAGCCATTGTTAAGAGCCATGGGAGAGCCCCAGAGACTAAACTGGTCCACGAGGGGCCCCACTCTGTTCTGATCTGCAATAAATTTAATCCAGCATCAGAACAGGTTCACTTCTATTGAGACCATGCAGGATTTATTGTGACTAAAACTCCTAGCACTATAGATTTCCCTAAATGCTCTTTTGAAGCCTCTAAGAGCCAATTCACTCTAATAAGTCTTGCATGAATTACCCAATTCACTTCCAATCCAGCCTCCTAAAACTGGCACACATCACACACACAGTGTGCACACACACGTGCACATACACACGCTGAGGTCCCAATTGATCAGCACGTGGCAGTGCCAATTGAGACCGATCTCATGGAGGGTGGCAGCCTGCACGGAGGGGTATGTGGCACACAAGCTAAGCATCTACTGCCACATTTTGCTTATTGGTGACCTTGGGCAAAATATTGAAACTTTCTGGAACCCAGTCTCCTTATATTAGAGCGGAGACCATAATAATGACACATACTTGAACCATAGCTCCCCCAGCTCCCAGTGCAGGCACAGGAAGAGTGACAGGGAGAAGTCTGCAGGTACCCCTGCAAAGATCCCAGCTTCAGGCCAGCTGTTGACAAGAGAGTCAGGAGACACAGAGGGGTCTGTCCCCAGCTTTGGCCCACACAGGAAGAGTGTTCCTCACACACACACCTTTTTGATTGTATCCAGCATGGACCTCCCTCCATTCCATGGCTTGGTGGACTTCCGTATGCAGTTAAGACTTGCCATGCTGTGCCACTTCCGGTCCTCTAACTTCCTGTGGAAGGCGTTGGCCAGCATCAGAACACTGTCATACAGGTAGAGGTTGGAGATCTGCAAAGACAAAGTCAATGAAAGTCTCCACTGGTGGATTTGCAGGCACAGAAAAGCAGGGCAACAGGGGATGCAATGCTAAGTGGGGCCCAGTGTTACGCCACGAGCCTCTGGCTTCCTGGTCCTTGTTCAACAGCCTGCAGGTGCTGGAGCTCCCACTGCATAACACTGTCACTGCATAAAGGATTGCAGCAGGGGGCAGGTCTATGAGTCGACAAGGAGAACCAATATGAGCAGCAACAGGGAACTGACCTTCCCAGGTAGCACAGGGTGGTGGGCAGCAGGCTCAGTGGGATAAAGGGAAGGAAGGACATTTGCAAAGGCATGAAGGTATAGAGCAGCAGGCCCAGCTGAGGGAGGCTCTACTGGGGGTCTCTGTAAGAGATCAGATGGAAAAAATTTTAGGCTTTTAGGGCCTTCCGATCTCATTTGTAATTGCTTGATCTTGCTGTCATAACCTGATAGCAGCCACAGACAATAGAGCGACAAATGGATATCAGTCTTGCACTGATGGAACATTATTCACCAGAATGGCAATGTGTTGGATTCACTCCATTTCCAGAGTTGGCTGATCCCTGGGCTAGAAGACAAAGCAATTTAGTATAACGGTGTGAGTGATACCGTTAATGGGCTCATGGAAACAGGTATAGAGCCATGCAGAGCCTCATGTGACATGCTAAGGAAAACAAGAGAGGACTTCAGGGAAAAGGGTGCTGCTGGGACATCTGGTGAACAGATCTGGGTGTCACAAAGACCACGCTAGTCACTATTGCCCTCGTGAGAGTGGTGGCCCATGTGACCATGTGTCCTGAAGAAGCGGCAGGGACTCCAGCACCTGCTGCACAGGGAGGTACTGCAATACATGGGACACATTTGGGATCTGCGAATCAGTGAGCTGTCTGCAGAGACACAGAGGTGACATAGCCCCATCCCAGAGCCCCTGAGAGTAAAGCCTTGTGTGAGAAGATAGGTGGCAGCCTGAAGAGCAGCATGGCAGTGTGGGGACAAACTGGCCTGCAGGATCCAGAGGTAAGAAAAGTATCCTTGTCATTAGTCTCTGAGGACCAGGAAGGCCAGCAGAGCTCCCAAGGGCAGAGAGCAGCCCTGGTCTCAGATGTCCCCTGGAATCACCCCCGTCTCCAAGGGGACACTGAAGCACAGGGGCGAAGAGGAGTGGGTGGGGGTGGAGGAGAGGTGACCTCCAGCCCCAGTCAAGCTGGGGCTCCTCGCTGGTAACTGTTGCACAAATGACGGTCAGCCAAAGTGGGTCAAGGGGACCAGTCTCTGCACCCCCAATCAGCAAGGATCCTGCTAAAAATATGCCACCACAACAACACGGCATAGAGAAAGGAGGCTATGAGAGCCTCGAAGGACTCCTGGGAAGATCACACAGGCTCTGCGGGCTGCAGGACAAGCCGCTGCGACCCCCAACCTCAGCTCCAGCTCGCTCACAGCCCCTGTGTCCATGACTCATTATCTATCTCACTTTCTTCTTCATCTGTCTAAGCCTGGGTGCCCCAGATAAGAACCTGAGTGGTAGGAAGCATCCCCCACAGTGAAGCAGATGGGCCTCAGGGAGGAGCCACTATGCTGTGCCTATCCAGTAGCAGCTCTCATGGGTCACTGTCACCATGATACATCCAAGCAGAGCTGCCTGCTTTCCCTGCAAGTGGCCCCTGGAGTGGCTGCTGAAAAGCCCTATCCTGTGTCCTCTCTGTGCTCCATGGGCCCTGTCAGGCACCTCCCACAGCAGAGGCGTGAGAAACAAGAGGAGGGCGGACAGATGTTGCTGAAGTGGCAGCAGGGTGCCTGGATGGTGACCACCGCTGAGCGAACCGAACCGGGACCCCGGCCACAGGGATGCAGCACGTTAGTGCCTGGCTGATGTTCCCTCCAATGGCCATGGGGAAGCTGACCCGCTCTCACAGGGCACACCATGACAGAAGTGTGTCCCTGGCACTCATGGCCTGAGGGAGCATTTACACAATGACAGGACCAATGCCCCCCGTTTCCACCAGCTCCACAGCCCCTATAACCGTGCCACTGAGAAATCGCTTTTACATCTCTTCTCCCCTCCAGACTACATACTCATAATGGGGATGCGGTTATAAGAGAATAAAAGCCTCTTAGGAGTTGGCATAGGTTTTTAGGCTTTATTTGATTTTTGTCTAAAAGGATAACTTGAAGCCAAGAGTCCTTGACAATCAAGATTTCTCCACACATTTGCGGGATTCCCAGCCACCCCACTCATAATGGGTGCTACTGAGGCAGCTGGGACCCTCTGAGCCATTGCCCCACTGACCTCTGCACTTGAATATCAGGGCAAAACCTGTAGCAATGCCCCAGCTCTGGCCCAGATCAGCACTTCCAGAATTTCCCGTTTTTCCTCCAGCACTTGTGTTTACAATGATTTAAGGTACTCAACAAACCTATGAATGCAGAGAGGCCTGCAGTGGAGAGGAAAAAATAGAATGTGACTCAGAAAGGCCAAGGAAAGCCCTCAGCCCTCCCACAAGTCTACTTGGGAGAGGATATGCATTCTAGTTCAAAGAAATAAACTTGAGCAATGCTCTCTTCCAGGCATGGATAGGCCTCCCACAGCTCCCAAGTCAGGCTGGGTGCCCCCTCTTCCATGTATAATACACACTGTCAGTTCATAAATGTGTTTGCCTCATGGTCTCTGAGGTCCTTAGGCACTTATTTCTAGAATCCATCACCAACAAAGGCACACGGGTAGTGCTTATTAAATGTTTGGTGGATGAATGCATAGTGGACACATGTGCATGAGGAGAAACATGGGTGGACAGATGGGTGGATGGTGGTAGATGGGTTTGGTGGATACGTGGATGTGGGGGTGGATGGGTGGGTGGCTGGGTGGATTTATGGATGCATGAATAAAGGGATGGGTGGATGGAATAATGGCAAAATGGATGGATGGATAAATGAGTAGACAAGTTGGTGACTGGATGGGTGAATAGAGGGATGGATGGATGGATGGATGGATGGATGGATGGATGGGTGGATGGATGGATGGGTCCCCTCCTAGGAAGTTACACACTAATTGTGTTTCACAGCAAGACAAAATATTTTTTAAAAAAAGCAGAGAAAAGAGATCTGACTTCTCCAACTTTGACTTGAGATACAGCCTCCTTCATTTGCTCCTCATTAAACTCTTCAAACATTTTTTGAACCTCCCTTGGAATTGTTTCCCCCTATCCTACTTATTCTTCCCCCTCTTTGGTGAAAGCTGCTCTCCTGTGAGCCTGGGAGACTCTACTCAGAAGTCTTAGCCAAGATCAGTCCTAACCTCCAATCCCCAATTCCACCTGCAGTCTGCTCATCAACCTGGGGGAGACCCCAAGGGGCTGGCTCATGAGCCACCCTAGAGATTTACACCTTACTCCTCACATACTCACTTGGTAAGGACAACTCCCATGTGACCATGTGTGCAGCTCGGGCTGTGGTCTGGACAGGACTCTCAACAGCTTTGGATTCATCCCAACCCAGGCCAGATTTGCCCACTGCTAGCTAGACCCTAGTGCCTTCAGCTGAGCATGAATACAGCATGTATTCAATAAATGTCCATTCAGTGGGTAAAATTAAATCTCCACTCATATTCAACTGCTGATTGATACTGAAAAAAAAAAAAACATTTCATCATCTTAGGTTTTATCTTGACAGCAGTAAAATACAATGATCTGCACCCCTGGTGAGGTGCAGTGCACTGTGGCAGTGCTGACTGACTCCCTGGGCCATGCAGATGGCAAAAGCTCTGTGCACTAAGACCATTCTGAGATCTTTGCATGCATTTTTATTTTCAGAAGAATGGAGGGCACAAATAAAGGACCTGAGGAGCTCCTGACTTCAATGGGGGTGAGCTGTGGGCTCCTGCCGGGCTGTCCCCAGTGGTTGGTGCCTAGCGAGGTTGTGACACAGAACCAGAGGACTACTAGGAGAATGAACTTACACCTGCCAACACCTCTCATTCTTTGCTCCTTTGTCTTTGAAAGGAACACAGAGATCCTGTGTGGCTTCTACAGATTGCTTGCTAGTCAGAAGTCTTAGCCAAGATCAGCCCTAACCTCCAATCCCCAACTCCACCTGCAGTCTGCTCAAGGGGAAGGTGGTATCCCCATCTTCTCCCAGCTTGTACAGTATAGTCACTGATACCACAGATCCCTGAGCCTCACCTGGGCCTTCTGGGGCTGTCTCTTATGGGAAAGGCTATTTCTATGCCTGGGAAGTTCCATAAGAAGCAATGTAGGAAGGTCCAGAATGTGTGGTTGGAGGTAGGGGGTTCCATGGCACCCTGACCCAGGTTCCTGGAGTGAAGAGTGTGGTCCACTGTAGTCAAGGGCCATCTTTGTGTTTTAGGACTGGCCCAGCCATGGGAGCTTCTGGCTCCCAGAACTGCAGGGAGTTTGGGCAAGGCAGGCAGGACATGGCTGGAGCAAGAGTCAACTGCAGCCAGCACTGTGGGAGCCACAGTGCTCTGTACTCTGCCACTTGGACCCATCACCCGCCTGGGCAGGAGCTTCCCCTCCAAGCTGTCCTCCCTTAATGGTCACCTAACACTGCCTCTGCATGGCCTGGGCAACCTCATCTCTCCCTCAAGCCCTTCTTTTCCACCTTGCACAGTCATTTTCTCAGACACAGCTCCTGCCACATGGCATCTCTAAGAGCACTGCCTTGGGGGCTGCCCTCTTCTCAGACACACCTCCCTAAAGCCACACACTCAGCCTTGGACACAGACACATTGCCCTCAAAGGACACATGCCATTGTCCCTAACAGAACAAAATGCTACAAAATGAAAATAAAAGTTCCCAGTTTAAACGGGTTTGTGAGAATTAAGAGAGCGCGTTTGTAAGACATCTAACATAAGCAATGCCACATAATAAGCCCTTACATCTGTGTTTCTGAAATGAATTAAGCTGAGTGACTAGCTCTAAATCGCTTTTTACATGTAAACACCAAGGTAGAGAGATCTCATGGTATTTACAAGGAGGATGCCTCCCAGAAGACAAGTGGTCAGAGGTCACACTGGGGAAGGTTCAGGACCTCCACACAGGCAGACTCCATGTGAACCTGCGCATCTCCAGCCAGAATCCAAAGCAGTGCATCTCCATGCGGGGAGAGAACCCAGCAAGGGAGAAATGTCTACCTTCAGTTAGGTAGGTAGGAGCTGGGTCCTCAGAAAGGAACAGGAAAAGGAGGACACAGCTGGAGGCAGCTGGAACACCCAGCTGCGGTAGGGGCTGGCATCTGTTGAAAAGCCCAGGTAGAAGCCCTTCATTGCTTGAGTATTGGAGAAAATTCTGTGAGGTTTCTAGAGGCCCAGAGATAGAAAAATAGACCCTAGGGAGGTAGATCTGATCGAGGCAGACAAGAGACAATGGTACTCACAGATGGCTCTGAGACATTCTCCTAGGTGACTAGGCAGGCTGTGGGGTGGTGCGGAGACTGACCATAGGATAGAGCATGAGGGACACACTGAAGAGGAGAAATCCAGAGAGAGGTGCTGCACCCAGTTCCGCTTACAGCACAAGGTTGGAGAGAGATCCGCTGTATGCAAAAGACAAAGCCCTCCAGGGACAAAGCTGGGGGCAGGCACCACTCGGGGCCCAACATGGACACCACTGGCCTCAGTACCAGCTGTGCTGAGCAGTTCTCCCCGCTGGCACCTGGGGCCCAGAGTTAGAGATTCATCCACAAATACCTCCCAGGACCTGGGCACTGCAGGGTCAGGGAGACAGAGAGACGTGCAAGGAGCACAGGCAGGGGGCTAAAAGCCTGAGCGCTGGAGCAGAGGTGACTGACAGGAGGATCTTGCCTCAGTCTAGTCACTAGGATCAGGTCACTCGATGCAGTCACTGTCACCAGCACAGCAGGGTCTGTAACCCAGAGAGAAGCTGCCAGCTGGGTAGGAGCAGAGGCTGTGCCTGTTCAGGCACAGATGCCGCTATAGTCATGGCCAGGGAGAGTCTGGGCTAGCAGCAGTGTGGCAAGGAGCTGGAGAGGGAAGGACAGGGCAGGGACAGTCACAGAGATCAAGGCAGGAGTGAGGCTCAGAGCCTGAGGCCAAGAGCTTCCAGGTAAACGCTCAGTGCCCTGCCAGCCAGAGACGTGAGAAAACAAGAGGCTCCGGCCCCTGGTGGTCTAAGACAGAAACACTTACAAGCTGCCCCAGGATAGTCGTCCTAACCACTGTCGCGTAGTAGCTCACCTTTCCTTTTTACTTCTCTGTCAGTATTTTGGTTTATCCTCTCAGGACCTGCCTTCCTATATATGTATACGTGGAATGACTGTATGAAGCCATTTCCTGTCCTTGCTGCTACACGTACTATACTATCACAGATTCCCACATCAGTGGTTGCTTTGTAGAGATATCTAACTTTGTTTCACTATTAGTTCAATAATTGGATACAATCGATCTCTTTCCTCACTTGCTATTTATATTTCCTTCCTTTCTCTGCTTGCTTTGCTTCCCTCAACATACCTTCTTCTGTCTCTCAGCTCTCTCCCTTTCATCTTTTTTCTCTTTTTCTTTTTCTCTCCTATATTTTTCTCTTTTATATGTACACTATTAGGAGTAATCTAAATATCATTAAAGTTTAATTTTTCTAGGCTGCTATATTTTATTATGCACCTTTTACAAAATAGTAGCAATGTCTTAAAACAAGTCCTTAATCACCTGATATTATATGTGGCTAACTTCTCAATTCATGATGGTACAGGTACTCTCTGCTACCCCAACAGCATTATGGGGCTGGACTGAGCATTCAGGAAAGAGTGGGGGGAACTCTCTCCTGGAGACACAGCTACTTCCCCAGGCACATCACAAAGAGAAAGCCTCCGACAAAAAGACCCCACCCAGCATTGGAACAGAGTATTCCTGTCTGACCCACAAAACTTCCAGAATCACAGCTGGAACCAGAAAAGGCAGTGAGAAGCCTCCAAAAATTCTTTACTCCCCAAAACCTGATCCCACTGATCATGAAATGGATAAAATTCCAAAGAATTCAAAAACACCACTAGTTAAAACAATTAATGGAACCAAAGAAGACACAAAAAGCAACTGAATAAATCAATTATTAAGATGATCAATGAGTTTAAATAAGATGTAAACAAGTAGCTTAATGAATTAAAGAAGACAATGCAGGGTAGGAAAGACTACTATCTTAATGAGGCAGCAGTTATTAAAAAAAAAAAAAAGAATCAAGCAGAGATTGTGGACATGAAGACCTCAACCAGTCAAATAAAAACTCCACTGGAAGTCTCAGCAGTAGGCAACATGAATCAGAAAGGTCTTGAAGACAAGGTGGATGTTCTAAAACATTCAGTCAATAACAATGAAAAAAGCATAAGAAACAATCAAAAGATTAGTCAAGCACTCCTGGACAACTTGAAAAGAACAAATTTAAGAATTATCAGTCTTGAGGAGGGTGTCCAAGTACCAACCAAAGACATAAAAATTCTATCAGTGAAATCATTAGAGAAAATTTCCCAAATTCATGGAATGAGATGGATATCCAGGTAAAGGTGGCATCTAGAATCATAGAAGATATGACCAGAAAATAACCTCTGCACAACACATCACAGTCAAGATGCCACAGACAGAAAAGTAAAAGCTGTTAGACAGAAGTGCCAAACAACTTATAAGGACAAATTCCACCCAAACAACAGCAGATTTCTCAGCAGAAACCTTAGAGACAGGAGAGCTTGGGATGATATGTTTCAAGCCGTGAAAGAAAATAGTCACCAACCCGGGTTACTGTATCCTGCAAGGCTGTCCTTCAAGATCAAAGGAGAAACACAGACCTTCTGTGTTAAGGATGAACTACAAGAGTGCATGACCACCAAGCTAACATTACTGAAAATACTTAAGGGCAACCAAAACACAGATGACGAGGACAACAACTACCGCAAGACCAAAGAAAAAAATGAATTTCCATGTGAGAGTAGACAAACCAGAGAGGGAAGTTAATTAAACACTGGAAAAACAACAAAATGATGGGAATTATTATGTAATAATAACACAACATAAATGGTCTTAGCTCTCTATTTAAAAGGCACAGATTGGCAGGTTGGGCCAAAAACCAAGAACCATTGCATGCTGCCTAAAAAGACACCTCATCTGCAATGACATACATAGACTAAAAACAAAAGGATGGTAAGCCAAGCAACTGGAGCCCCAAAGCAAGCAGGAGTAGCTATACCTACATCTTGACAAAGTTTGCTTCAACCTAAAGCTGATCAAAAGAGAAAAATAAGGTTACTACATATTGATGAAGAGAAAATTCACCAAGAAGAGATAATTTTAAATATATAGGCAGTAAACATCAGCCCACTTAGGTTCATAAAACAAATATTACTTATAATAAAAGGACAGACAGATGCCAATACAGTCTTGGGGAGAGGGTGGCTTCAGTGTTCCACTCTTAAAAGAGACAGATCAATCAGACAAAAAACAAAATAGCAAGGAAACAACAGCGTTAAAATATACTACAGATAAAAGGACTTAACAGATATTTATAGAGTATTTCACCCAAAATGGTAGAATATACATTCTTTTTTAACAGCCCACAGTATTTTCTACAATATAGATAATATTTTAGACCAGAAAGCAAGTCTCAGTAGATACAAAACAACTGAAATAATCTCATGCATTTTATACATCACAATGAAATGAAAATAGAAGTCAACAGCAAAAGGAACCACAGAAACTATACAAACCTGTGGAGACTGAATGATTAATGTGTGTGACAGAAATTGGGAGGAAATTTAAATTGTTAGAATCAAGTGATAATGGCAACAACATATGAGAATCTGTGGGATATGATTAAAGCAGGTGTAAAGGGAAGTTTATAGCTGCAAGTATTACATTAGAAAACCAGAGTGATTTCCAACGAATAACCTAATGATACACCTCAAGGTCCTAGAAAAACAAGAACAAATCACACCTAAAACTAATAGCAAAAGAAATAACAAAAAGAGCAGAAATTAATGAAATTGAGGCTAAAAACAATACAAAAGATTAATAAATCAAAGAGTTGGCTTATTGAAAAGATAAAAAAGATTAATAAACCTCTAGTCAAAATCACCCAAAAAAGGACAGAATGAAAGTCCACATTAATAAAATTGAAGATAAAAAAGGTCAAACCACAATATATGCAAATGAAATCCAGAGGATTATTAGACATTATCTTGAAAATTTTTAGGTAGACTCCAGAAGATATAGATTAATCCCTAGACACATGTGGCCTACCAAAATTGAACTAAGAAGATATAAAAAAACCTAGATAGACCAATAATGAGCAATGACATTGATACAGTAACAGAACCTCTGCTAGCCTAAAAAAGCCCAGGACCTAAAAGATTTACAGCTGAATTTTACCAGATATTTAAAGAATTAATACCAGTGTTTCTCAAACTCTTCTATATAATAAGAAATCAAAGAGAAAGAATGCCGCTGAATTTATTCTACGATGGTAGAATTATCCTAATAACAAAACAAGATAAAGACAAAAAAACTACAGAAAATTCTTGATGAACATAGATACAAAAATGCCCTAATATCTTTACCAACTGAATCCAACAATCCATTAAAAAAAATCATACACCAAGTTGATTTCATCCCAGGGATGCAAGGATACCTGAATCCATGTAAGCTAATAATGTAATATGCCACATATATGCAACCACAATCTCAATACATTAAAAAAATGTTTTCAACCAAACTCCAACATCCAGTATGATAAAAACCCTGCTGAAAAGAGGTATAGGAGGATCTTACCTCAAACTCTGAAGCCATATATAACAAACCTACAGCCAACATCATACTAAATGGATAAAAACTAAAAACAATTCCTCCAAAACCAGGAATAAAACAATGGTGCCCTGTCTCACTACTCTTCTTCAATACAATATGCAAAATATTAGCCAGAGCAATGAGGCAAGAGAAAGAAAGAAGATATGAATAGGAAAAGAAGAAATCAAATTATCCCTATCTGCAAATGCTGATTCTTTATAAAGAAATCCCCTGAAAAACTCCACCAGAAAATTTTTGGATCTGATAAATTAAGTGAAGGCACAAAACCAACCCAAAAATTACTAGCATTCTTGTACAAGAAGACTGAGTACACTGAGAAAGAAATCTGAGGAGCCGTCCCATTCACAAGAGTATCCAAAAAATTAAATGCCTGAAAATCGACCTAATCAGAGGCAAAACCCTCTGCAATGAAAATTACAGAGCACCGAGGAAAGAAACTAAGGAGATATTTTGTTTGAGGATCATCAGAACTGATGTTAAAATACCTATGTTATCAAAAGTGACCTATACATTCAACACAGTTCCAATTAAAATGTCAGCAGCATTCTTTAAAAAGATTGAAATATATATATATATATATATATATATATATATATATATATATAATATACACGGAATCAGAAATGACCTAGAATATCCAAAGCAGTCCTAAGTAAAAAGGGCAGTGTAGGAAGCAGCACAATACTAGATTTGAAGTTATACTACAAAGCCATAAAAACAAAAACTAGATGGTATTGGCACAAAATCAAACATGTAGGTCAATGGAACACAACAAGATACAGAAACAACCCCTGCACCCACAGTTATCTAATTTTTGACAGAGTGGCCCAAAACATGCTGGAGAAAAGACAGCCTCCATAACAAATGACACTGAGAAAGCGGGATATCCACATGCAAAAGACTGAAACTAGATCCCAGTCTCTCATCCTGTAATAAAATAAAATCAACAGGGTTAAAGACTTCAATAAAACCAGAAACTCTGAAACTGCTGGAAGATAAAATAAGGGAAATACATGAAGCCATAGGCACAGGTAAAGACTTCTCAAGTAGGACGCCAATAGAACAGAAAAGAACATAAAGAATTGACAAGTAAGACTGCATCACACTAAAAAGCTTCTGCACAGCAAAGGAAATAATTAACAAAGCAAACACAATCTAGAGAATGAGGAAACTCTTCGCTAGCTACACTTACAACAGAGGATTAATAGCTAGAATGTATAAAATAACTGAAAACAAATGAACTCCATAAAACAAATCACCCAATCAAAAATGGCCAATGAACTGAGTAGACACTTCTCAAAAGAGTAAGTACAGATAGCCAATAAGTACATGAAAAAATGTTCAACAGCTTTAGCCATTACAGAAATGCAAATCAAAACTACACTGAGATTACATCTTACCTCAGCCACAGTGAGTACGATCAAGAATAAAAAACACAATAAATGCCAGTAAAAATGTGGGAGCAGGAACCCCCCTACATTGTTAATGGGCATGTGAACTGGTACAAATGCTATAGAAATTAGTGTGAGATTCCCTTAAAAACAGAAATGGGAATAACACTTGACCCAGCCATACTGCTGCTGAGTATATTCCCCCGAAAAACAAAGACAGCATAGTGTAAGTATGGATGCATACCCATGTTTCCAGGGGCACAATTCACAATCAGTAAGTGTGGAAATGAGCTGGATGCTTACCACCAAATGAAGGGATAAGGGAAAAGTGATACGTGTACACAATGGATGGTTATTCAGCCATGAAGAAGAATGGAATCGTGTCACTTGTGGGAAAACAGACGGAACCAGAGACCATCATGTCAACCAAAATAAACCAGACACAGAAAGTTAAATATCATGTTTTGTCTTATAGGAGCAAGGTAAATATGAATAAATAATTGAGCAAAATGAAGGAGAGATGATAGGAAATTAGAAGGTAGACAATAAGATAGGGAAAAGAATCAAGGGACAAGGAGAAAAGGGGGAAGGAATTGAACAGGATCAAGATATATTACATGGGCGTCCCAGGTCTTCTAATCTAACATCACTATTCTGTACTAGAAATAAGTCCTAATAAAATATTCTTGCTGGATGTGGTGGCACATATCTATATCAGCACTAGGGAGGCTGAAGTGGGAAAATCACCATGAGTTCAAGACCAGCCTGGGCTACACAGAGAGTTTAAGATCAGCCTAAATTACAGACTATGACCCTGTGTCCAAAAATAAATTTTAAATAGGTAATATAGATTCTAATTAGAGTTAGCACCAGAATTCTCATCACATCAATAACTTTTTATCTACGATCACAGGCACATGGCCCCCTAGTAAGCTTGAGTTGATCTTTATGAAGAAATGAGAGATTCCAGAGGAGAGAGATTCTCAAGTCCCAAAGGGAGAAAGCACAGGGCAGCCAGCAGGCAGAGAGAAAACCAAGCACCAGGGGAGCAGCCTCTGGGAACAGGCATCCCGACTGGAGGGGACTTGGGGCACCAAATAGAAGCTGTCTGGGCAGGCTCCAGTAAGCAGCACCAACTCAAGGCTCCCAGGCTGCCTGTGTCAGCTCGGGTACTGTAACAGAGCTACAGGCCCCGGGGGCGAACACGTCATGCACATCTGTCTCGCTGCCTAGGAGGCTGCCACCTGAGGTGCTGCAGATTAGGTATCTCGGGGGGGCCTGTTCCCTGGTTCACACGTGACAACTCCCTGCCAAGCCCTCCATGGAGGGGAGGGGAGGGTCTGGTCCCTTCAGCCCCTTCTAAGGGCTCTGGTCCCATTCAGGAGGGTTCACTCGCATGGTCTAATCTTCCAATGGCTCCATCGCCAAATGCCATCTTCTTGGAGGTTAGACGCCAGCTTACCAGTTTTGAGGGGACACAGCATTCACACCTTGATAGGTACCTGTGTGAGTGGGGCCTGTGCTGTCCTCTTAAGACCAGGAAGGCACTGACTTCTCTCCAGGACAAGTGCGAGGTCGGGTTGACGCAGCCATGTCAGAGGCCCCAACCTCCTGCTCCCCTTCTCAAGGAAATATTAGGACCTTCTCTGAAATGCACTGAGCCCTTCAGGACAGCTAGGAGCTTCCAGGCCTGTTGCAGATGGCCAGCTAAGACCTCTGCCCATTCTCATCAGCCTGGAAGGAAGAGGATCCAGCGGGACAGGTGATGATGCCCCTGCCACACCACCAGACAGCCTGCTTCCCTGTGACTCCAGTCAAGACACACTAGGGTTCTATAGCCTCATCTCTGTCATGCTGCAGGGGACCCAGGATCCTCATGCATCATTATCAGGATAAGAACTATCCCTGAAGACACAGAAAGATGAATGGCAGGCCAAGGTCAGAGCACACAGGCCAGCTGCATCTCATACCCAATCATTACACTCCCAACACCAAAGCTGGAAACGCAGGAAGTATTTTCATGAGAAAAGGCTGCATTTTCCCAGGCGCTCTCCCCTCCACCATTAATCAAGCGAAGCAGACTGTCCGAGAAACCGCAGAGGCAGACAGCAGGCACTGACTGACCTCTGCCACATCCTTAGACTGGCTCTATTCAGCCAGCAAAGTCAGAGAAACAGCGGACAGAGGGTCCAGCTGGAAGGACAAGCTGATGTCCAGATGCCACAGCTGGAGGAACACATCCCCAGCAATGCCACAGTGCCAACTGCTGCTAGCCCACCTGTCCTAAGAGAGGGCACTGGGACCAGGTCAGAGGATGCAGCAGATGGCAGCAGAGGGCAAAGGGGACGCAGGGGGCTCTGCTGAACTGAGGGGAGGGTGGGATGGAGGAGAGGGCATCTGTCCATTCCTGAGGCTCTGTGGCCTCCAAACACTCAGGCAGCCTCCTGCAACCTGCTGCATGTCCCAAACAGCCGCGCAGTCAGAACAGCAACCTGCTGCACCAAAGAAGGCCACTGTGCACTGGTCTCCAGCACAGACTTCCGGCTCTCCTTGTCAGGCACAGATGTCTGAGTCTTCAAGTTGAGTAACATAAAATCCAAGGCAAATGGTGTAGGGGGCTCGGAGAAGGCTCCAGAGGATAGGTTTCTCCTAAGAGGTTGACAAAAACCTTGCCACCAGGGAAGAGTACCGGCAATTTTAAAGAAATGGGTGCACAGAGAAGGGAGGGGGCAAGATGCTTTAATAGAATGAGCACAGGAGAAGCCATTCTAGCAAACCATTCAGCAATTTTCAGATGCACAAATTAGAAGGATTCCAAGCTGAGGGAGCTCTTGATAACAATTCCACAGCAGCCCTACGGCTTCATTCCTGGATCAGGCTCCTCCATGATCAGACAACACAGTTTACATCATTTGTCTGCCCCCTTTGGAAGTACATGTGAATATAAATCAGGTGGCAATGTGATAATAAGTCTATTACTTCAATTACAGGCCTGAAGTCACTGGGCAATGCAGTTCCAAAGAAATAGTACAAGAGATTCTCCTCAGAGCAAGGCTGCTCATGAAACCGTAGCAAAGTCTCAGGGTTCCCAGGGACCGGTTATCACTTTTATTACTGGCTGAGCCAGGCAAGCCCTAAACTAACTTGTCAAGAAAACAAGAATGAGCAACACCCAAATCAGACTGTGCTTTGTAAGGAAAAATAAACAGCACTGCTGCGTGCTGGCAAATACAATGCTTTTGGACCACTAGAAGCCACTTATTTAGATATTTTTCTTCCAGGGACTTTCTACTAAAAAGCAAACCAATTGAATTGCTCTAATAGTGCTTGGCTGGCTTTGGAACACAGGAAGCCCTGACCGCAGGCCTAATAGAGGAAGATAGAGTTTCTGAGGCCAGCTCCATGGAGAAGCCAAAAGAGGGATGATGTTGCAAAAATGCCCTGTTTCTGATAGTCCTCACAGTGACTCCTAAACCAGAATTATCATCCCAAGTGCAGCCATCTGGGTGGGAGCAGAGAGAGACTAGAGAGCTCTATTTCCAAGGGGATTTTCATTAATTTCATCAAGACAAAGTTAATAACCCATGACATCAATTTTTTTTTCCTTGAGTTGGTTGTTGGAAGCATGTTCGTGTCTTCTCGATAAATCTCACAGCTAGAGGCTAGTAGAAATTAGTTTGCCTTCTATACTGCCATTAGGAAAGAACGAAGTGGTAATAGTTTCTGAGGAAACTTTAAGGGAATGGCTTAAAATGAGATGAATCTACAGGCTGCCCAAGTGGTTGTTGGGCACGAGTAAATAAATCCACATTTCCTTCCCATCATAGCCCCGCACAAGTAAGCAGAGGCAAAACATGGAGACAGACATTTCTTTAATGAAGTGTTTTGCTTTATATAGATAAAAAGGCTTCTGGAGAAGATTTAAGTTGTATTGAGAACTTCATTTCCAATAGATTCACCCTGTAAGTCCTTACTGGGGATCTTCAATGAGTAGGGTCTTCAATGTGCCAAATGGGTGTGAAAAACATAGCTGGTCCCCAGGAGTCTGCGACTGAGTCTCTGCCCAGGTGGCATGGACAGGAAAGGGGCAGGAAGTCTGGAACAAGGGGATGGAGGGGGAAACACTTGTTTACCGTGGTGCTGCTTTAAAAAGTAGGCTCAGAAGGGCAGGTGGACTATACCATAGCAGTGTGTGTGTGTGTGTGTGTGTGTGTGTGTGTGTGGGCGCGTGTGTGCACACACACCTGGCCACCTCCTTAGTAACGATGACACTGTTAATAGCTCAGCGTCACTCTGAACAGTGTCCATGTATTCTGTCATTGAGCCTTCCTGTTGGCTCCAGGGTGCAACGGACAGATCGGGAAGCTGATCTGAGGCACAGAATGACAAGCAAATAAAATAAGTAACTAGGAAGTAGAGTCACTGGGATTTGCACCCAAGGGAGTACGGCTCCTGTCCTGCTGCTTCTCCTGGGCCCACTGAAAGACCTCTGTGGTGGTGCATGTGGGTTCTGCTCCTTCTAGAAAGCCTGGGTCTCAGCAGGAACAGAAGGAGGGAGGCTGTCTCAGGCTTCCTAGGTCCAATAATTCATCCAGTGATGGCCAGCTACACCCTTCAGTGCTGTGCCTCCCCGTGCACCATCTTACCAGGTCCAGGACATCTTCAGATGGCTGGAGCCCACCAGCCCCTTGGTGTCCCTGCTGTCTCATCATCTGCAAGTGGACATGTCCTTTGCATCTAATATGTCCCATACGCGAAGGGCCCTCCTCTTTGCACACTTTGGTCCACAGCAAAAGGAGGAAGCACAGACTCAGAAAAATACTGCCATTCTCTCTCCTGCCCCAGCCAGTGCAGTCCACACTCAGGCAAGGAAAAGCAGCCTCTCTTTTCTTGTCGGTAGGCTGCATTTAGTTCAGCAGGAAGTGGAAAATGACAGAGGCCTACGAGGCCGGCCTGCAGCAAGGAGAGCACACATCCAGAGAGGAGCGAAGCCCTTCTGGGGGGAAATACCTAGGGAGATACTCCAGGGAGTGAGGGCCTCCTGGGGTCTGGCCCCATGCAGAGCAGAGGGACTAACTACTGCTCTCCTGTGTGGAGGCAGGGACATACAGGTACTGCCTGTCCCCATCCACTTCCCTCTCTGTCCACATGAAGCACAGCAGCGACACACAGAGGCCCCAGGAGAAACACTTACATGGTCTTCACACCCTCTTCCAGACTCCAGGAAGAAGGAAGAACAGACGGCAGCCTCCAAAAAGGTGTCATTCTACCAAGGACCTTTCTCACCCACGAGACCAGTGCTGTCAAGTTTACGGGCCCTGCGGAGTCCACTCTCTTGGGCAATCCCTTATTACCTCAGAAAGTCCCCAGTTATTCCATCCAGTCCAGCCAGCTAATGGGCTCCCTGTGCAGTGGGCACCAGTGTCTGTGGAGTTTCCCAGTCACCGAGAACATACAGTGGTACCCGGATTCATGAACCTAATTTGTTCCATGATTCTGGGGAAGATGGCCACAGTTATGTTCATTGTGTGAGGTGGAGTTCATGAACAGAGGCAAACTGCAAAACACTTCTGTTTGTAAACTGAATTATTCTCAAACAAGTGTTTGTGAACCAAAGAATACCTGTATTTCTCATGTTTATCATCTATTGAAACATGTTTTCTTTTTCATTGCAAATATAAGATTATAGAGTAAACTCAATGCTTTGGCAAATTACGTATGTCTATAGCCCACTCACGATTCCAGTAATCCCCTACTCCAAGATGTACGGCCCCTGATATGGTGACACACAGGTCCTGATATGATACTCCCCAGGTGGTAGCTACAACCATCTCTAAGCAGAAGCCCTGGCTTCCACTCCTCACACCTGTCTGGATGAAGAAGACAGGGCTGGTTTCAAATGCTGTGGCATGTCCAATATGCAAACTTCTAGGCCCACTTTCAGAAACCCATCTGGTAATGTCCCTTCTGTCATGTGTCTCCCAGCAAAACCAGTAACAGTTTTCTGGGTGAAGTGATATTCCTAATGGGAAAGCAGATTTGGGGTGACCATTGAGCAGTCTCCACACTTCTTCCTTGCTGTTCCCCAATCTCTAGGCTAAAAACCACTTGTTGCAACCATCAGGAGTCTCCTCATCCCATTCCATGGCCAGAGGGCAAGCCAATGTCTGTTGCTCACACACTGCGTAGTAGTTAAAGGACTGACCATCGCCACTTGGTACCTCTTGCCTTGGGAAGAATGACACTGGGTGACATGTCCTAATCCTGCCCTCTGGCCTCTCTCTGCTCAGCTGGGAACACAGCAGCAACTTGATTGAGTTTAACCTCAGTGCTCAGCAGATAGGCTGGGTCAATGCCAAGTCTGTAGGTACCATGTTTCCATTAGTGACTTCTAAGGAAGAGCCTGAAGAAAATCTCCATCTCCCACCCTGCCAGATGAGCCCATCCCCATGAAGCAGTTATCAAGGCCTAAGAGTTAGCAATCTCCTCTCCCCCAAGCATGTAACTTGTAAATAACAGAGGCCCCTGGAGAGCTCACACACCCTACATGCTGACAACAGGCATAACTGCCTGCTAACACTACACAAAGACACTGCCCAGTCAGTCGGCTAGTCTCAATTTCAGCAAACAACAGAGTTTGAGTAATTAAAATCTGTGGGCAACAGCACTTAGCTGTCACTCAAGAGGCCCAGGCATGTCTCCTGCAACCTGCCAAGAGCGTAAGAAGGGCTCTGAGTGGAGGGGAGACTGCACTGACCTGCAGCATCTGGAGGTAGCCTTCCTGGGGGTCGCAGAGCAGTGAGGAGATGCGGTGGTTGTTCCTCATGCACTTCTGGTTGTCCTTTGCAGATGGGAATATCTGCCGGACCACGGTCATCCTGCCAAGGGCACTGTGGACCAGATCCAGGATCTCAGGGTCACTGATTTCCTGGAGAAATAACCAGACCCATGTTTACCACTGACTCATGAACTGTCTTTGCAAAAATCCCATTCACAGCTTCTCGGACAACAGCCCAAAGAGCCAATGCCAAAGACATCCAAGGACTGGGTCCCTGTCACACATGTCACTAACACCACTTGTGTCCCAAACAGGATTCTTCACCCTTCTCCCTGCAGGCCAGAAAAGGGTGGCTGAAGCTAAAGTACTTTTCCACAGTCTCCACAGGGTCAGGCTCTGAGAATCCAACACTGTCAGGAATGACAGGAGGCATCAGCCAGGTGCAAAGGCTGAATTTCCAGTTGAGAGTCACTGATTTAGGAAGGGAACATTGAGCTTCTGTGACACAGCTGAGCAAAATGCAATGAGCATGCATGAATTCTTTAATCAGATTGGTTCTATGAAAATATCTGCATGCAAATTTTGCAAAACCATTCATTCATTCATTCACTCATTCATTCATTCATTCATTCCACAAAATCTACCCAACATCTGCTCCGCATTTTGCTCCGTACTAAGCACCAGGACACAGTCAGGCAGAAGTCAGACATAACCCCATCAAATGAACCTCTCCCCCTTATCAACATAGAATGAAATAGACCACGCATCTCAGGGGCTGAGGACAGCCACTGTTCTTTTCATGTCAGATCTGTCCTGCACCAGGCTCTTCACATTCTTTAGTAGCTTATCCAGGGCCCCCAAGAGTCCTGGCAATTCTATGAGACAGATCAGTCATTATCCCATTTCACCTTTAAACACAGGAGTTGAAAAGGAATTGAGAGGCAGGGAGCTGTGTCCAGGAGGAAGCCTGAACTGAACGCGTGGATTAACGTGTCAGGCAAAATGTTTCAGGGGGATCATGCATTTGAGAAGCTGGGGTACAGCTGAGCATGGGAGAGCAGACCAATTTTGCTCTTTGTAGCAGCAATGGGGGGTGTATAGGCCATGGTCTTCACCCAGCTAGGGAAGGGGGGCAGGGCAGTTCTACAGGGGAGCTTGTGAGGGCCCAGAAGGTGGGTGGCCAGAGGCAAGGTAAGACCTGTGCTCAGACCCAGACGGGATGCAGCAGTCAGTGCGTCCTAAGAAACCGCTCATCCTAAGTGTGCTGATGAGCCCCTGAAGGAGTCTAGGCGCAAATGAGCTACAATCAGATTGACATTTCTGAAGACCTCTGGCTGTTGTGTAGTGAAAGTAGAGAGGAGCAAGTGGGAGGAGGAGAGGACAGGAAGGACAGCGCTAAGCTGCACAGCTGTATCCCGCACGGGGCCACAGAGAATGGAGTCAGACACGCATGGAGCATCCCAGCGGTGGGAAAAGCAGAGAGTCAGGGTAAGCGAAGCTCTGGTTCATTGTTTCCAAGAAGCGACCAAGTTGGCACTTGTTTGCAAGTCGATTGTAACCACAAATACGTTTTAAAATCAGCTTTAACTCCTCCTCCTTGCAGATGACCCATCTGAGGCACTGAGGTGGTGTAAATGGAACTCATGTGGTTAGATATTAGCGATCACGGCTGCAAAATCATTTAAACAGGAGCACGACATTTTTAAGGGTTAGCTGGTAAACCATGTATTTAGGATCTGTCTGGAAGCTGCTGTGTGTGTGTGAAGCCCGGTGAGTTGAAACCACATGCTGAGTGGAGAGAGAATAAAACATTAAGAGTTGTATCCTTTTAGTATGATCAATAGTTCCCAAATACAATGAACTGCAGGGACCTTGGGAAAATGAACATGCTATTTCATACTGGACTGAGGCTTAAAGCACTAAAGTTTGTATTTGGACAAAAGTGTCTTTGGAAGAAGATGATCTTGCTGGATTGGGACCAAGAGACAATCATTAGTAAGGAAACTGGCCTGTGGACTGGGCCTGGAACACAGGGGGGTGCAGGGGGCACCAGAGTACATATGCCCAGCTTAGCTCTCTGCCACGGGGAGCAAGGCCGGGCCTGAGCATCAGATCCAGATGAGACAAATCATATTCCACCTCAGTGAAAAAGGAATATTAAATGGAGCAACAAGCAGACTAGATATCTTTATCCTGGAGAAAGAATATAAAGGACAGGGGGAGGAAATTCTTTATCTCAAAGAAGGATGACACCATGAAACATGTGATTGGAGTGAAGCATAGTGGGGTGCAGCAGGTCCTGAACACCTCCAAGAGGAAAATGGGTTACACCACTTTTGATTTTCCACATTCTCTGGAAGGCAGAGGCCATTGTAGGGGCAGCAGCTATTCCCCTGAAGCACTTTTATGAAACATCCTGTTTCCTAATCTTCTTGGAGGGAACCTAGTAGCACTGAGCTCTCCCCAGCACACCCCACACAGAATCCTGGAAACCTGTTAGGGAGCTGACTGACCAGGTAGCAAGGGACCTTTCTGTAAGTACAGCCATCACTTCCCTGGCAGCCACAGTGGCACCTGGCATGAGTGGCTAAGGAACTCAGGTGCAGCTGTGGTGTCCTGGGGCTGGGGGTGCAGCCCTGCACCCGACTGCCCTGACCTGCAGCCTGTACCTCTTGGGTCCTGTCTGCCCAGCACCCCCAAAGGATAGCTCTCCACCAATCCATCAGATGCCATATGCCTTCCTCAGGGTAAGACTTGCAGACCTCCCTGTCTGTCCTGGACCAGTTTGCGTCCACTGGCCCTGGGTCACAGCAATCACTGCATGCCGATGATCACCACCCTGCTCCCTGCTCTCCCAGAACTATCCCTCCCGTCCAGGCCAGAGATGCGTGCAATCAGAATGCGGGATCCACAAAAGCAACTTCCCCAGTTCTTTAGAGGTGTTGAAAAGGGAAACAAACTCTGCCTTTGTTCCAGCTGAACGAACACTTCCAGGTAGGGCTGCTAACAAGCAGAAGAAGCAACACAGTGTGTAAACCCTGCTATTGGAAATCAGTAAGGTAGCAGTGAACATCCCAGAACACATGGCACACAGATGCTCACTGGAGTACACAGCCTCAATCTAATGATTTCTTACTTTATTAATTCTTAAATTTATAAGAGGAAATATATTTCATGCACATGGATCTTACATATATTAAGTATGAATGATCTCCAAGCTAAGGAATAAACTAATGCCCATACTTTGGTTGGATGCCTGGCCCCCAGTGCTTCCCCGACTCCCTCCAGAGCAGACTATGTCATGACTCATGTATGTAACCTACACATGGCATACAGCCTAGTTTTGTATGTTTTGCTTTGCATTGTGTAAGCTGAACAGTAGGCAGGTCTCCTACAACTGTGTTTTAACATAGCGGTTCTCAAATTTTATCATGCACAGAGTCGGAATCTGATAAACTGACGGACAACCAGCCCTGCCCCACATCAACAAGCAAGACCTCCGTGTTCTCCATGGACTCCTTAGATAATTCCAATATTCACTGATGTTTAAAAATGCTGGATTGAGCATAAAATTTTACAATGGTGATGGGAACAGCTCTAAGTTAATCATTTTCAGGGCTGTAGAGTATCACACTGTTGACCTAATTTAATCTATTCACCTTACTGCTGATTACCATTTGGATGTTTTTGTTTCTTTACTTTTACCCAAAAAGTTGTTGTGTACATTTTTTTCTCGTGTGTGTGTCTTGATACACTTGTATAATTTCTTGAGGGTGTTTTCTGGGTTGGATCTGAAATGGCCCCCCAAAGTCTCATGTGTTTAGACATTGACTGGATGATGAGGCGCTATACTCATTGGTGGACTGGCCTACTGATGAGTCCATGGCTGGTGTGCAGTTAAGAGTTGGGAACTGGTTGGAGAAGGTGGGTCACCAGGGCTTGACCTAGAAGTGTGTTTCTTCTAACCCAGCTCCTCCCTCCTCTTTCTGCTTCCTGGCCCTCATGATAGGAGCGGCTCTACTCCACCTCGGCCCTCCCGCCATGCTGCCTGCCTTGGAGCTGGCAAACCCGGAACTGAAACTCCAAGTCAGAATAAACCTCTCCTCTTTTAACTTGTGATGTCAGGTGTGGCATCCTAGCACCAAGAAGTGGATTAAGACAGGTATATAACCACAATTAGAATGAATGGGAACATGTTCAAATGCTCCAGGCAGTGCCACACTTCTAAAGGGGCTGTTAACTTTTATAAGCATATAGGATGAAGGTGGTGTCCCCACCTTGTCTGCATCTAACATTTCATGTCTTAACATTCACCAGTCTGTATGAGCTGGAATATCGTTAAATTTCACTTTTCACTTCCTTAATCCTTCATAGAGCAGAATATCTTTCATACATATCTTTTATCACTAATATCTTTTATCACTCTTTATTCTAATAATGTTTTATGACTTATAGTCCTTTGTGTCTCATATTTACATAATTATACTAGTTTTATTTTGGTTAGTATATGCCTACCCTAACTTTTCCACCTCTTTGCTGTCAATGTTCCTCTGTCTCACACTTTAGTTGGAACTCCTAAAAACAAAATATACTACAAGTTTTTATATCCACATTTGAGTTCTTAGTAAAAGTTTTAATCCATTTACATTAATTAGGATGACTTACATATTTGAATTTATTTTGCACTATTATTTATATATTTTGCTGTTTCATTTTTATCCTTGTTTTACTATTTTCCTCTGGAACAGTATTTCTCCTACTTTCATTTATTTACCTTCTTTGGGGTGTTATGTTTTCTATATTAGTCTTTTACTGGTTATTTGGATATTTTATTATGTGCGCTTGTAAGGATGAACTTAGCCAGCATTTTTATGCTCTTTTTCAACATCAATCTCCAATGAACACCAGCGCAACTAACATGCAAACAGCATCCTGTATTGAAATTCTACCTGTCTTTATGTCCTTCTGTTCCACCTCTTTTTGAATGCTCAGAAAGTCAGTGCTTGTCTCTGTCACCAATATTGATTAATATTTTTGTTAGACATTCTTTTCTGAACCTCAAGCCTTACCTCTGAGAGCATGCTCCTTCTGAAGCACACCTCTGAGCACGTCCTTTAATGTGGGTGTTTTGGTGATAAACTCCACTTGCTTTTGTTTTGTTCTCTTGCCAGAAAATGAATTTTGATCTCATCTTGGAAAATATCACTTTAAGCTGACTTCTCTTCTCTCTTAGCCCGTGGAGAGTCACTGGACACTGTCTTGTGGCTTCCATTACAGCATGTCAGTTTTCTACGGCTGTAATAATAAGCTCTCACAAACCTGGACATTGAAAATAACAAAATTTTCTTCTGTCACATTTCCAGAAGCAGAAAATCCAAAATCCGTCCTCCTGGGCTGAAAGGAAGGTGTTGGAAAGATGTTCTCCTGGGGTCTCTAGGGGAGAATTGCTCCTCGCCCTTCCAGCTTCTGGTGGTTGCCAGCAGTGCTGGATTTACAGCCACATCAATCCAGTCTTTGCTTTCAAGGTTGCAACCTCCTCTTTTCTACACATTCAAATCGCCCATGCTCTGCTAAGGATGCTAGGGATGGCGATTAGGTCCCACCCAGATGATCTAAGACAAGCTCGCCATCTCAGTACAATTCACTTCAGCTCATCTGCAAAATCTCTTTTCCCACACACGGTGACACTCGTCAGCTCCAGGGGGAGGCCTTGGACCGCTTGGAGGCCAGTGCCCGGCCTGCTGAATCCAGATATTAGAAATCATGTGTAGATGACCGGCCTTTACTCTCTAAACACTCTGCGTTTTTCTTTGCCTTTGTTGCTCTACAGTGTCACACTCTGATACGCCTGAACGTGGACTACTCACGTTTCATTCTGCTTCTGAGCCTTGGGTTTCTCGGATCTAGTTTGCTCTTAACAGTTCTAGAAAATTTCAAATCATAACACCTTTTCATGTTCTTTATTCCCCATTTCCTCATATTTCCTTCTAGATATCCAGTCAAAAGTATGGCAAGTGTTGTTATTCACGCTGCCCCATGTCTCAGCCTGCGTTTCACATTTTCCATTCCCTTGCTTGTCTGAAATGCACCCTAAACAGTCTCGGCGCGGGCTCCAGCTCATTAGGTCTTTCTCCATACACACCCACTCTGAGGTTTAAACCCTCCCCTCAGGATTTTAACTCCCAACATTAGGTTTTATCATTTCTTGCTGCTCTGTTCATTTGTTCCTCAGTTTTGAAACCTTTCTCTTAAGGTCTTTTATTAAGGAATAAAAATATTTTCCTTTCTACTCTTTTCTCATTTCTGTTCTCTACTTCATTCCTTTCTTGTATTTTTCTGTGTCTCTATTTTTGGAACATATGTAATTATACTTATTTAATAGTCATAATTCTTATATTTAAAGTCATTTGAGGTCTGATTAAGCTGCCCTTTTTTCTGGGTTGAATTCATGGTCCCTCCCTCCCTCCAACTCTGCCTCCCTCCCTCTCCCTTACAGTTTCCTTAGGAACTCTCTGAATCTGATTGGCATTCACCACCCTACAGAGGTTATCTCTGCTTGCTCCTACTGCTGTCTAGGAGAGCTGCCAATCCATAACCGCTGCAAGGTGAACTCTCCTCTGAGCTTTGTTAGGTGGTCTAACTTGGGTCACCATCCTTCATTTTTAGGAGAATGCTCATACTCCATGCCACTCCAAAGACAAAAAGAAAATCTTCCTTGACGTCGCTTTCTGCACAGAGTATTCACCTTTCATTAATTCTTATACTGAGGACACATTTCATCCTTTAGTGGAAATAAATCTCTCATTAGCTCTACATAGCTTGGTTCTTAGGCTTGATCTCACATATCCTATTCCCCTACAGAGCCTCAAGGACAAGAGCTCAAGGCTTTCACAGTTTGACCAGCACATTCAGAGAAAAAATGAAATTTGAAGTTCACGTGTTGCCACAAGTTTCCGTGTTCACTTTTTATTTAGACTTTATGGTTATTTCACACGACAACTTCTATTTCAAAATAATTTTAAGAATAAGTTACTTTCATCTTTTTTGGGTCCTTTTCCTTTTGGGAGTGTCAGTCAGGCTAATTATTCTTGCTTAAAGACATCCTACTAAACAGGTTGTATGAAATTTAAATTCTTTAGTTCATGACCTGATTCTTTTGCTGAGACACACACCTGTTTCCCACATTACTCCCCATCTGTCCTGGCTGTGAGACTGGCTACACTATAGTTGCTATGCTCCAACCTATCTGTGTCACTGACCTCCTGTCCCCGAGTTCAGAGTCACGAGGATTAGGAGATGGCCATCTCTGAGGGACCCAAGGGACTACCTCCATTTAACCAAATCTAAATTGTGTTCTTGAATCATTTCAATACTATGGATGCAAAAAGGTAAACATTCTGCAGCATCTCACTTGTTGCTCTAAAAATATCTGCATGAATTTCTGCCACCTTCACCTCCTACTACCTAACGGATTCTGCTCATAAATCCTCTCTCATCAGTGCAGCTCACTCAAGAAATTGGCCCTGAGGGAGCCAATGCTGACCTGGATGAAGGTGCTGGACAATAGGTCATCTTTAGAAAGGGTTCAAATTTAGCATCTGGAGCACTTACTGATCATGGAATTGGAATGGCAAGATGGCAAACACTGGCAGATCAGACTCCATTTGCAGTGGGAGAGGTATATATTTATGGTTTGATAACAAAAGTAATGTAACAACTAAAATGAGAAGAGCAGAAATGAGCGATGGGGTCTCCAGTTAACATCACATCCTCCATACCAGTGTCAGAAAGAAAAAAGAAGACTCTTTTGTGCCTTGTAGCATAGTTACAGGGAGACGTTCATGGACATAATAAGATGGAGAAACTGTTCCATGGGTTGAATAATAAAATACTGTCTCCAACTCTGCACTGAGAATGGGCATTTTTGGTCAAATAAATTATTCGGAAATCTCTACAAATCTCTATTTCACCTGCAAAGGGTTAAGACCAAACAAAAGCTAGAATTCTAAAGAAAAGCCAATCCTCACATTCTGCTGGGAGGCACGTACTTAATTCACTGATTGAAAGCAAAATTGTCCTTCTCACAGATCACACTAAGGCGGAGAATGAGATCTGATTGCCTCTGTTCCAAGGAAATGTGTGTCTCCAGCCAGGGTCTAGGGCTGGCTTCACAGGGGTTCGTCATTTAGAAAAACGTGAAGCATACAAGTACGGGCACATCTTCCCAGGGAGGAAGCACATCGGCTATATCACATTTTCGAAAAAGCCTTTGGCTCAAAGAAAGAAAATGCAAGGAACAATTGATATGGAGGCCAGAAATAGTTGTCAACGTGTTCCTTGTTGCTAACTGTGAGAAGAATAAAAATGATTAATAAATTCAGTAAGATAATTTGGAGATACAAAAGTCTCACTATCTGTCACACTCAGAGGCTTCTTCCTTACTTCCCTTCCAGCTTCCAATGTAATCAACAAAAAAGGAATGGAATTTAATGATGGCCCACAACGCAGCTATAAAAATGACTTCATAAACCTATAGTAAGACCCAAACCATGCAGGTTACAGAGTTGGGAAATACAGAAAGGAAAGAAAGCAAATGAAAAACAAGTTACACAATCGTACATAAAATAAGGTACATTTACAGAATACATACATATAAAAGCTCTGTGAAGTCTTTGACGTGAAGCGTGCATGCTGACTTCAGCAGAGCGGTTGCCACTGGAGGGACAGAGGGAAACGAGGAACAAGTGTCCTGCCAACCCAACAGCCTTGCACCTCCTCATCTAGGCTGGCCTCTCCCAGTATGTACTTTCTTCCCACTGTGGGGCTCACGGCAGTGGGGAGTGACCCTGTACTCAAGCCACAGGTGCGTCTTTCTTGGTCTCGTCCAACTTATGTGGCCGTAGCTGTTTTAGGAATTTTAGAAGAATTATGTCTTACTTTCCGACTGTTGAGATGGGAGAATTCTCTGAGTGGATTCTGAGCTAATGTCCAAGATCCTAGGAGGACTCAGAGGAGACAGCACCTTTCTGTTTCTGGACACTTGTGCCATGGGCAGATTCTGGCTGAGGACAGCTGATAGCAAGCTGCAGGGCTGCTTGGCCTCTGAATCATCCTACCTCGAGACCTTGTGAACTACCCCCAAGTATTTCCTACAATAACATAAAAAATTCTCAGACCTCTCACAAAACCTGGATTTAGGCCTTTCTGCTAAAAACAACCCAAGTAACATAGAATCCAGTGGGATTTAAAATCGTGGACAGAGCCAACTTCCACTGTATCTGAAGTGGTCAATTCCTTAGCATCTGAGGTCTCAAATATGGAAAAATTTGAATGACAAAAATGTAGGTGGTTTCTTTGATCGCTTTCTTACCTTGTAAGCTCCTTAAAATATTTTATTGAAAACAGAAAACTTTACTGCATAGGTCTCACTCTAGGCCAGGATGAGCACAAACAGGATAAATTTTCATGAGGAGAAATATTCAAACAGGCAATTACAATGGTAAGGATCTCTTTTTTATTCTAAGTATACATTTTAGCAAAGTGGAGCCACAACTCATGCACAAATATGTTTTTGTCTGATCTTTAAGACTTCAGTAAAATCCCTGAATCTTCTGATATTGGGGAAAATATTATTAAATATTTATATAGATCTCTAAACTTATATAGAGCTATGCAATCACATTATTAGCCATTTCTTTTTATTCCTTAGAAGACCAAGATCAATCAGACATCTGTGAGATACCAGCGTTACTCTGTCTCCAGAGAAATAATAAAGTTTACTTCTCCCTTAATAACCATGGTGTCAGTAATCGAAAGTTAATGATAGTAGAGAAATTTCATAGACAAGATTGGCTTGAAAAAGGGTGGAAATGAAAGGAGGATTCAATAATATGGGATGAAGAAGAACCCCACCAAAGCGAAGGGGATTTTCAGCATGTCCCAGAGCATCTAGGTCAGGGTAGGTACAGGAGGCACCACAAGGTAAAGATGCCCTGGTAAGGAAGAAAGGATGAGGGAACCTGGGTACTGGTCACAGAGGACAGAAAAAGAAGTGGCATCTCTCAAAAATTGCACTGACCAAAGACACAAGCCATCTCTGTTGTTGTCCCCTAAAACTCAGGGGCTGTACACCTGTCTCCCTGTTACATGTAGGACACAGAAAAGCAGCAGAGGGTCAGCGGTCATTAGGGGGAAATAAATTTTATTATTTCTCCAGGGATGGGATAAGGCTCATTTCAGAGACATTGAGTCTACCTACATCTTTTCTCTCTCTCTTTCGTTTTCTTTGCCCTTGTTTTGCTTCATCTTCTGTAGGCTTCCTACTTCCACCAGCCCAGCAAGTGTGAATTCTCACAACTCCACCTCACCCATCCCTGCCTGAGGTTTCCTCCATCTCAATGGGGTTGGGGTGCTGAACATGAGTCAAAGCCATCCCCAAATACCATTTAGCAATTGCACGCCTTGCCCTCCCTGGTTCAGATGTGACAGCCCTGCAGTAGGCTCTACGATGCACCTGAAATGTAAACTTCTGCAGGTATCATTCTGGGTTTTAAAAGCATTAAATAACTGTGGGGACAGGCTAAAAAGTTTCACCTGGCATTTGGAAGGCAGGGCAAATCTAGAGACTCCACAGCTCCACAACTTGGGGCAGAGTCTGAGTAGGAAGCTCTCCAGGCAGACGGACCCTGCAGTCTCAGGTAGAGAAGTGGCTCTTCCTGACACCCTCTGTCCTTAGGAGAGCCCTGAGGGAATTAACTCAGAAGACAGACTCTTGAGAGCTGCATAAGGAAACTCTCCAGCCTCAGCTGGAAAGTCCATAAGCATGCTCTGGTCATTGACAGTTTAGCCACAACTTTGATTTTTCTGATTCTGTAAGAGCATCATGAATTTTCAGTGCCACTCAGACAGACAGACAGACAAACAGACAGACAAGAGAATGAACTGCAGGTCTAATCTACCACTCTGCTTAAACAGAGTAGCTGCTCAAGGGCAGAGCATATGGCTCGTATGCTGCTGGCTTCCCAGTGCTGAAGACCAGGCCCAGCAAACACCTATGACAGCAGGAGGGAAGGAGAAAGGAGGGAAAGAACAAGAAGCAGAAGGGAGGGAGGGCAGGAAAGAATGGTGGAGGGAAGAATTCTTCACACGCAGATTAAATCTCCACTATTTTAATATTTGAACCCTAAACGACTATTTCCTTCCTACAAAGACAATGCTTTTTCTGTTGTTAAATTTTTAAAAGCTTGGTCAGGCCCTTTAATTTGCAGCTTACTCCCCAGGCGGATGTTCAAACAGAAAAATATAATAGCGGCTGATCCTTCGCAGCACTCATTTGCTTGCTTGTTACAAACCATTTTAATTATTTTGTTTGCAATACCTATTTGTTAGTCTCAGAGGAATATTTAAATCTGCTTTTGTTTGTGCATGACTGTCCTGACCACCAGGAAAATGAGACCTTATGTTTCACATTAACACTTCATGCTTTTTTTCCCTAGGAGCTGGTAGAAAATTATAAATTTTAATTGTATTTATAATTTAAAATCCTGACTATTATGCCAATAGTTCTTCCAAACATAACTTGAAAATAGTATTTCGTGGTCCAGAGCCCTAGGGTGGCAAGGTTCTGAGGTTTCTAGCTCTGTGGACAACATGTCAAAATACTTACATCTGGAGAAGATCTGGTTGCACAGACACAAGTATAAAGATTTGAAAATGTAAGTTCAGGAGGATGTATAGTGTGGTCATTAAGAATGTAAAAGCTGCCTGTGATGTGCTTATATGGACTAAGTTTATCTACCACTGCAGAGAACTAAAAACAAAACATGAAAGGACTGTTTTCAGACCCTGAAGAACGGGCAGAGCTGGACAGTTATGCCCAAAAGAGAGAAACAAATGAGTGAACCTGGGCTTATTACATAGAGAGCCCTTCCAAATTGCAGAACAGAAAGGGGAAGCCCAGGGAAAGACTGGAGGTCACCAGGAATTGAAGAGAGTCTAGGGTTTTAGAAATCACAAGCAATTAAGATTCATGAGGCAAGTCAAGCATGGTGGTGCAGGCGTGCAATCCCAGCACTCTAGGAGGCTGGGGAGGATCACAAGTTAGCTTAGCCAGACCCTGGCTCAAAATTTTAAAAAATAAAAAGGCTGGGGACATAGCTAAGTACAAAAGCCTAGAATTCAATCCTTAGTACTGAAAAAAAAATCATAAAGCAAAACTCAGAGAAAAAAATACACAGAGAAAAAGAGAAATACGCAGACATGCACAAAAATTCTTTTTGAATCATTAGCAAAGTACCGACTGGCACATGCATGTGAGAAAGCCATCTGAGTTCAGGGAAAGGACCACCTGAGAGGCTGGACCTCAGTTCTGGGGGAAGACAGAAATGGACTAAAGAAATCTGCCTAGAGTCTCAGAGCACATCCTGAAAAATCAGAATGTTCCAAATTCTGACTGGAACTCCACTGTGTCTCAAGGAGGAGGCGTATTTACAGGAATAAAAATGAACAAAGCACATGATCATGGAAAATTACAATCTGGCATCTAATCCCAAATTACCAGGCATTCAAAGAAGCAGAAAACTATATAACTAATACTAAGGAGAAAAACAATCAATACAAACAAACCCAGAAATGACATAAATGGTAGGATTAATAGGACATTAAATAGATATTTTAAACACAAATATATAATATGCATTCAGGAAGAAAGAGTAAAATATGGTCATCATTGGGAAAACAATAAAGATACAAACTGAATTTCTGTAAATAAATATGTAAGGTCTGAGGTGAAATCTTCCGTGGATGAAATTAATAGCACATTAGATGCTACTGGTGAAAAAATCAATGAACTTGAAAGTATGGCAACAGAAATTATAATCACAGAGATGAAAAACAAGACTGGGAAAAATAAACAAAGCATTAGTGGGAGTGGAACAACTTTAAGCAGGCTGACATATATGTCACAGAAGTCCATGAAGAAGGAAGAGGAAGGACAGGAAAAATTATTTAAAGAAATACTGAACAAAATTTTTCCAAATTCGATGAAAACCACAAAAAGCCCATAATCAAAGACAATCTTCAAAGCCACCAAAGGTAAAAGACTCCATATACGTAGAGAAATAAACACGGGAGTGATAGCTGCCTTTTCATCAAAAAGAAGGTAAGCCAATTATGGAAAGTCTTTCCAGATCCATATAAAGCACAAAACAGACCAAAGAAAAATTGTTTCTTTAAAAAAGGATAGAAAATGTATAGCTAGCAGACCAGACCTACAAGAAACTTAGATGAAATGGACCACTTCCTTGAAACGTGCAAAGTACTAAACCTGTTCTACTCAGCAAGAAATATGTAACATAAATAGTTCTCTACTAACTAAATTGGATTTATTCTTAAATTGTTCCATAAAGTATGTGAGGAGGGATGGAACTCTGGTAGCAAGATCATTGCATTGGTAAATTCCACATGCGTTTAAGGAAGAAATACTATCAATGCCCTAATCCCAAATTCTTTGGGATTGAAGAGGAGAAGCCACATGCAGCTCATGTTATGAGGCCAGGATTATAAAATCTAACAAAAGGATCACACGATGGCAAAACCAGAGGCCAATACCCCCCATGCACTTAGAATCAAACCTCTCTAAACTGCCTTGGCTAATACACTAGCGAAAATACTTTAGCTAATTTTGAAACTAACAGTTTTTAAAAGGACAAATACATCATGAGCCAGTGAAGCTTATTTCAGGACCATAAGTTTGGCTTTGTCTTTAAAAAAAAAAAAAAGAATCAATTTAGCTCTCCTTATCGACTGAATAAAAAAGAACATGATCATCTCAATAGATGTGTGTCAAGAATCTGACTCAATACAACACCTAATTATGTTAAACACTCTCAGCTAAGGAGAAATAAAAGAAAAGGTCTCATAAAAAGGTACCTAAGACCAACCTACAGTTAACTCCACAATTAATGATAACAGGTTGCCTGGTTTCCACCCAATATTAGGAAAAAGGCAATCATATCCACTCCTATTGCTTCTATTAAGCACTGTAGTGAAGGTTCTAGCCAGTGAAAAGAGAAGAAAAATAGATCGGAAAGAAAAAGCAGGCTCTCTTTATTCACAAACAGCATGATGGTTTGCAGGTAAACTCTCAGGAAATACACAAAAGAAAACTACTATAACTAAAACTGAGTTTAATGAAACTGAAGAGACACAAGGTAAATATTCATCAATCAACTGTCTCTGCATGCTATCAACAAATAACTGCAAATTTAAATTGGAAAAAAAACAGTGCCATTTACAAGTGTAGCAAAAATATTAAGAATTTTTAGATGAATTTAACAGGAAGACACATACACTTAACACAGCAAAACATTGCTAAGAATAATTAAGGAAGACCCAAACAAATGGAAAGGTATTCCTTCCTCATGGTTCAATATGGTGAAGATGTCAATTCTCCCCTAAGTTATCTCATGTCAACACAATAGAAATTAAAATCCTAACAGACTTTTCCTAGAAACTGAAAGGTTAATTCTAATTTTTATGGCAATACAGAGCAAGGCTAGGGTGAGACACCCTCAGAAACTTCAATTTCTCTCGTTTTTCACTCTGGATGCTGCACATTTTGTAATCCCAAACCTGTGATTTGTGAAGGACATAAGATAAAAAGAAAAAGAAAAAGGTGAGAAACTTATTCTACTTGTTTCCAAAACTAGCAATAATGTTGTGATCATTAAGAAACCATAGTGCTAGTGTGAGACAGACATCTAGGTGAATGGAACAGAATACAAAGTTCATCAATAGACTCACACAGTGAGAGCCAAATGATTTTTGATGAAGGATTCAAAAAGGAAGGGATGATACTGGGGCAGGAACAATTAAACTATCATATGCAAAAAATAAAAATTACCCTTAACTCTTACCTCACACCATATACAGATCAATCATCAATATACACAACAGTGTGAACAAATCTCAAACTCATTATGCTGAGTACAATAAGGTATGCAAAAGAAGTACATTCGGCATTATTGCATCAATATGAAATTCTACAAACTGCAAGGTAATTTATAGTGACAGAAAGCAGATGAGGGGCTATTTTGGGGTTGGGTAGAGGCAGGAACTGGCTCTATGAGGTCTCAGGAAACTTGTGAGGGATATTTATGTTCATTTCTATGATGGTGGTGAGAGATTCACAAGAGTATAGGTCAAAACTCCAAACTGTCCTCATCAGAGTGTACAGAACTTTGAAGGACAATTACATTGTGAAAAGTTTATAAAACAATGAGTATAGGCACCAAAGTAAGACTAACTCAGACCTACAGGAAATACCACTCAGCCCACTCGCTCAAAATCCCCTGTCTCCCTTTCCCCACCGTCAGTCAACACAGGCTCTGTGCTTGCCTTCCACTCATTTATCCCTTCTGCGCGTCAGTTTGGCCGGCTGTGATCCCCGCCTCCAAAGCCTCAGAACCTGAGTATTTCTTACCACACCTGCTCTTACCACCCTGGAATGGGATTTCATCAGTCTAATGAAAGGTCCTAACTTTTTTAACCTTTGTCTTTTTTCTGTCATTTGCTATCCTTTTCTTGCCCTTTCTTCCTCAATACAGACGTCAAGGTGATCTTTCTGGACTTAATTCAAATCATATCACTCCAGTGTTCATATCACTCAACACTGTCCAGCAGCTCCTCACTCAGTCTAAATAAAAGCCAAAGTCCTTATAGTAACAGATGTCACAGAATCTCTTCATATCTTTCCTCACATATAGCCATATATATATAAGTCCTTGCCCAACTTTTAGATATCTAATAATATAATTCCCCAATTGTCACCACCTTTACCAGCCCAAGTGGCTTCCAGTCATGAAAGCATCTCATGTGGGGCTTTTGTTACTATAACAGAATAACTGATACTGAGTGAGTTTCAAAGAACAAAGGTTCTGAAGGTTCTGAGGTCCAAGATGGCACCCATCAGCATCTGCTCAGCTTTTGCGTTACACTGCATCAGCTCATGGTGGGAAGAGGAAGGATGAATGGGTACACATGGAAGTGACAAAACACAAGGGTGTCCCACCTTTACAACACCTGCTGTGGTGGTAACTACTCTAGTCCCATGAGCAAGGAATTAATCCTTCTGATGATCTAATCACCTGTTAAAGGTCCTATACCTCTGAACAGTGTGGCATATTTCAACTTGAGTTTTGAGGGGACAAAGCACATTCAAACCATAGTGACATTCCTCCTAGGACTCTGTGGTGTGAGCCTGGGAACCAAAGTCCATGGATAAGTAATCCCTTCTCTCTGAAGCCAAAGCTCAGTGAAGATGAAATGGTATTTCAGATTAAACTGAGCCATTGTGCTAACTGGAAAATTCCCTTCAAGACACCAGGTGGTAATGAGATGAAATTCCATAGACATGCCTGACCCACAAGCATACTGTCCAAAGAAAATGAGAGGTTCCATTTCTTGACTCCAAGACTTCTCACCAACCAGAATGTAAAAAATCCAGAAGAGTCAGAAGTGTGAGAAAGAGGATTTAGTAAGGAGCACATTGTAGGAGGAAGGAAAACACGGAGGTGCTTCTGGTCCTGTGAGGGTAGAGAAGACTCCTGCTCCAGGGAGGTCACCTTATATGGCCACTGAAGAGTTCCCCACACAACACAGGGTGCCTTGCAGGAGCAGGGTTCCCTGGCTTTAACCATACAATGTACTTTGCATTGTCTCTTGTTAGTCCTTTGAACCAGCTCATTTATTCCCTTCCATTGGATGAAAATTTAGGCAAATGTCATGAATTCTTTCTTTATTCTTAGGTAATAGAAACTTTGTTGTCACTTCCAAAACAAAGGTTTGATTCAGAAGTCAAAATTATCTCCTCCACTATAATAATCAAAAGATTTACTTGAAGGTAATATCAAGAGATCTAGGTATAGGGATACTGAATGCAGGATTATTTACAAGAGCATTAGCCAACCTAAGTTTCCCACAATGGAGAATATTTGCATAAATTATGACTCCTTCAAATGAAAGACTACACAAGCCCATTAAATATTATCTCAAATTCTATTTACTGACATGACAAACATTGATATTATATTATCAATTGAAAACAGTAGGATACAAAATGGATCCTAACAGTAAAAAAAAAAATCCCAAGTTGGTAAAATAACCTACACATTTAACAAGGCTGTCGGAAAAGATAAACCGTTGTACTTTTGTTACCACTATGGAATAGTAGTAGAAAGAAATGATGCTATTTTCTCTGTTTGCCGTCTCGCTCCTTCCTCCTTCCCCCACACACTGCTCACATGGAGGTAAACAACACTGTTTGCTCTAGAAAGTCTGCACTCTGCTTTCTCCCAAGACACTTTCTTCCAAAAACGAGTTGACCTGGCAGTGAGAGTTGGCTGGCAGTCTCTGTGGCCACAAAAGGGGACAGACTGAAGAGGAAACTTCCAGCAGAGACGAGGCAAGAGGCAGGGGTGCAGTCTGCGGCCTGCCCACACCTGTGCGGGCATGCACCTGCCCCATGGGACCAGCAGAGAGGAGTAGCCATGGCCACTTATGAAGGCTGGGCCTCTCGTATGGGGCGTCTCAACCTCAGAAAAAGTCACTAGGACCGATCCTGAGACCCAAAATGTTTGGGCTGGAATGCACTGAGTATCATGGAGGACTTCCTTTATTTCATTATTGTCATTACTATGATTATTAAATTGATAGATAAAACTGTATATATCTATGGCATACTATGTGAGGTTTTTGAATATGTACACATCATGCAATGGCTATGGCAGACTGATTATTATCTCTGTTTCTTCACATACTGTTGTTTTGTAGTGAGAACATCTATTTTCTGGTTTGGTATTTTTTTTGTGAGTGAGTACCAGGAATCGAACTCAGGACCTCACACTTGCCAGGCAGGCACTGCACCACTGAGCTAAATCGCTGGCGCCTTGTTTGGTAATTTGTAAGACTCCAATACACTGCTACTAACTATAGTCATCAGGTTGCACACTAGCTCTCTTGAACTTTCATTCTGTCTAACTGGTATTGGTGTCCTTCCACCAGCATATCTCAACCCCAACACCCACCCCCAGCTGTTGATACCTATCATTCTATTCCTTCTTCATTGAGTTCAACGTTTTTGGGATTGTACAGATGAGATCATGAAAAATTATCTTTCTGTGCCTGACTTATTTCACAGAGCACAGTGGCCGCCAGGTTCATCCATGCTGTCAAATATGGCAGGATTTCCTTCTTTTATGAGGCTGAGTAGTATCCCATACACACCACACTTCTTTCTCCATTCATCTGGGGGTGGACACTGAGGTTGGTGCCATATCTCGGCTGTCATGAGTGATGCTGTGATAAACATGGGTGTGGTGTCTCTTCAACACACAGATATCCTCTTCGTGGACATACACCCAGCAGTGGGGCTGCTGGATCTACAGAAGGTTTTCTATGAGTGATCCCGTTAGGATAACAAGGGCTTTCTACACAACCTTCCTGAAGACAAAAGAAAGTGATCACTGTCACAACTGGGATCCAACTTCCTGTTATCCCTTTGACTGAGTTCACAGGCAGATTTAATTTATTTTGAAATGATGTTTGTGAAGTACCTAAAGCAGTATCTAAACCACTCTGTTCACTGTCTCTGCAACACCCCACAGAGAGCAAGCAGAAGTCCAAGGGCAGGGAGGAGCCCCTTCAGACCCACAGGTTTCTCAAGGTGGCCAGCTGGCAGTTCTTGATGAGGAGGAATGTGAGGCATGTGGATGGCAGCGTGTGGCTTCCTCACCACCTGCGAAGGCTCCGCTGCTCTCCGCTAAAAGCTGGTCTCCAGGGCTGCAGGAAGCTGCATCCTATTGCTGATCATTGCCTATCAAAGAGTTTCCTCGCTCCACTTCTTGAAACTGTGTGAGAGTCTTTTGGGATCCTTCCACCAGCTCTCGGTGACAGGTCATCCCTGTGTACATACGATCGCCTAGTTTGAAGCAGCAGGAAAGAACGCAAACTGAGACACAGTCCCTGTGCCCTCAGACATCACTCAAGATGCTCACACTGAGAAGCTCTAGTGGTTTGAACTGTCTCTTGCTTCTGTTTCTGCTTCTGTGTTCCAGCTTTGAAAGGGGCCTCCCTGGGGAGCCCCAGTAGGGCTCTGTGATCTCATGCTGTGCGCGAAGACAGCAGCCTGTGTGTGTGCACATGAGTTTGTGTGTGTGTGTGTACAGTGCATGCAGGCACACTTGCTTCTCCTCAGTGTGATGCATGATGATTATACGTCCCAGCAAAGGAGGTGTAATGACAGGGTTGAAGGCACAGATAATAGGGCCCTTCTGGCACAAGCAGCAGGTTCATCGGGATCCACTGAAATCTGATTGTGGGGAGAACGATGGGAAGGAATACAGGAAGGTAGAGGCACTAACCTTTAGTTTTCAGCTACATCTGCTGCACGTGGTAATTAAAGCTATTTTTAAAACTCCCCAAGTGTCAGCACTCCCTTTCGCAAGCATTCTTCTGTCAAAACTCTGGAAAATGGCAATGCAGTTGTTGGGAACAATTGACTCATGTCTAAAAACATGCAGTCTGATTCCAGAGCAACGGGACATTGTCTGTCAACAGGGAGCATGAACTTGAGTTGCAGAGCCCTGGGAGAAGTTCCCACAGCCCTTGGCTTGCTGCAGGTGAGTGGCACAGATGTCTACTTCTCAGTATGATACCATATGCTCTCTGAGGGCGGGGACACAGCTCTCAAACTCTCATGAGCAGCCCCAGTGCCTCGTAGCTACTCTGTATGCATATGACCAATGACGGTCTGTCCAGTGCTATCTATCATGATTGGGAGACAGCACATGGTGGGAAAACTCAATAACTGCTGAAGATTCCCCACCTGAGTTCTCTGGGACAATGGGAGACGGAAAGGCAGGAGAGATATCATCAAGTGCTGCCAGGAGGGTGTGGGAATTCGAGCTGCACCTTGAAGGATGCATCTGTATTTGAAAGATAAAAGACAGGGAGAATGAAGATGCCAGAAAGCCCAAAACTTAGCCATAGACACTGCATTCTGATTCATCAAGGCAAGGAATTGAGCCACCCACCCAACCCCTGCATGCTCCATAAAGAACGGCATTCATCTAGGATTAATTGCTGAAGTGATGCTGTGCTCCACATGAAGGTCTAAAGACTAACTTTGCTGAGGGAAGTAAGTTACCTACTAATGACAGCCATCCTCCAAGAATGCTTGCATCCTCCTGGCCCTGTCCTCACTTGGCCACTTCCTGTCTCAGCTGATTCATATTCAAACTCTCCCATGGAGGGGGCAATTACAAACCCCAGAACAGGTGAAGGAAGTAAGGCCCAAGAAAGCAAGGAGAACAGTTTGCCCAAAGTCAAAGAAACAGTAAGAATTAGAGCCAAACTCGCACCTCTGGTGTGTTTACAAAGACTGCACTCCAGACCCCAGGGTGCATCGCTACCTTCTCAGTCCTGTTTCCCACGACCCCACCTGTGCAGCTGGCTCTCCATGGAGCTACAAAGGATAATGGTTGTGACAGGACAGCCTACATACCTGCCACCATCAATGCAAACCTCATGGGTTCGCTTTGAGTTGAGAAAGGGAAACACGGATCTATTCTGATGAATAAATAGATGTGCATTGCCAGTAAACATAATTGGTTCCCTTCAGCTACCATTCCATGATATCAGCTCATTTGCACGGGTTTTTGCAAGGTTCTTTCACCTTTTTCATAAGTGATTCTAAAACCTAAGAGCTAATACACAAAATAGCATAACGGAGAATTGTGGTAAGAAACAAAAGTTTCACTGCAACACTTTCCTTAACAAGATCTATATTACTACTTCCAAATTATGAACAAAAACGCAAACATTCTGGAATTCAGTCACTGATCCCACATCTAGTTAGCATTGATGGCAGGGGGTACATGAGGGGGACAAGTGTGGCGGAGGGTAAAGTGTTCTTAAATCTGAGTCACATAGACCTAAGTTCAAATCCTGATGTTACCAATTACTGATGACCGAAAAGTCTGTCCATGTCTTGGAGCCTGTACTTCCTCATCTTCAGAATAAAATACTATCAGATCCTGGGGCTCAGTCCTTCAACCTGTCCTGTCACTCATCTTGTAGGTCACTGCATCCTCTGGGTGGCAGCACCTGACCTTCCAGGACTCTACCTGACAGGTCTTTCTGCGCCCTGGGCTACTCTTCCTCATCTTTCTTTGCAACTTTCTCCTCCTTCCTCTGGCCTCTTGTGTCCCTCAGAGATGATGATTTTTGTCTCTTCATATTTTTTCAATACTGCTCTGTGATCTCCAATCAAGGAATGGAAAATATCCCTGTATGTAAATGTCTCCCAAAATCATATCACTAGCATCACCATCCTCCTGACACCAGAATCATACAACCTCCTGTCTACTCAGCATCTCCCTGTGACAGTCCCAAAAGCATCTTGAATGAAAACATTCAAACCAAGTCCCTTACCTACGCCTCAGATATGCACCACTGCAGTCTGCTCATCTCAGCAAATATCTTCTCTTTCCAGTTCCTCAAGCTCAGAAAGAAAAATAAACAAAACTAGTAGCATCTTTGGCTTCTCTCTTTTTCTCACAACTCAGATCTTATCCAGCTTCAAATCTTACCTAATCACACTTCCCAAATATACAGAACCCAGCTGCTGCTTACCACCTCAATTCTATCCCATAATGCAAACCACTAGCCTTGCTCCCTAGATAATCACAAAAGCCTGCTAAGTGTCTGGTTTCCTGCTTTCTCCTTACCCTCTTTACCTTTTTAACACTTCCTAAGGCATGTGACAGAGTTTATGTTTAAAAATGAACTATATGCTGTCAATTTTTGCCAAAAATCTTTACTCACTTCTTATTTTTCTCAGAATAAAAGTCACATGTCTGACACTGGCCCCCAATGGCCCACATGATCTGACTTTCTGTGAAGCGTCTGACCTCTTGTGCACACTCAATCCGCACACACCCTGATGGAGGCACCCTGGCCTCTGTGCACTTCCTAGAGTCCCTGCAGCAGGCTCCCACCCAGAGCCTTCATAGCTGTTCTCACTTCTGCCTGGTATGTCCTTCCTCCACCTGTATGCACAGCCTCCTCTCTCCCTTGCTCCTTCAAGTTTGTGTTCTGACCTCATCAATGAAGTCTTTCACAGCCACTTAATATAAACCAGAAACCAAGCTGTCTCATGTGGCCTTACATAGTTTCATCATTATATACAGACCCTATAAGAGGCATCAAGAATTATAATTTAATTAGTACCTGGTCACCTCTCACTAAAAATATGCTCAGCTGGCACAGTGGAATATACCTGCAGTCCCAGCTACCTGGGAAACTGAGGCAGGAGGATCACTCAATTCCAGGGATTCAGGGACATCCTGGGCAAACTAATGAGACCCTATATTTTAAACAAAAGGATCCACAAGTGAAACAGAGGAATTTGTGGACTAAATAAGATAATAAAGATGATTTCCCCAGTTGACCAAAGTGAAGGAACAGGGATTGGGTTTACCCTTCCAACTGAAATAACAAAAAGGCTAAGTAAAATTTATGAGACAAGAGTTTTCAAACCATTTAGACAACAAGCAATGAAAGTTTAAGGCAGGAAGCAAAGTGAGCCTGTGATTGAACTGTATTATGTACTGTCTTGAGGGAGATTCCACACCATGGCACAGGGGTAAAGGCAGGACATGGGGAAGCCAGTGGACTCCATGTCCAAAAGATGTGGATCTGAGAGACTGGAACCAAGTCAGCTAGAGCACGCAAGACAGATGGTCAAAGAAGAGACCTGCTAAGAAAAGAGGGGGTCCAACCCAAACCTGAGAGCCACCCCTTGGGTGGCCCACAGAGCCACCCTGGAATATTCAGCAGAGTACTGACCAGGATATGTATGGAAGGCAATTGCTTGACATAGGGAAAGAACCAGCTAAAAAGATCATAAGGACTAGAGTATGGAGCTCACACAGCTCTGGGAAAGTGTTTCTTCTCACCACTTAGGCTAGAAAACCTTATGCTTCATATGCACCAGACAAAATACTTGAGAAGTTTAGCTTCAGCTGAGTGGAGTAACTAGTCCTACACTGAGTCCTCCTTGAGAAATACATAATAAATCGCAAGAGCAAGGGAACTCAGCTGTTCCCAAATAACTCCATCCTAGAAAGCACTCCCATAATATTTGCAAACGTACAAAAGTACCCAAGCACCCAAGAGGATACAATTCACAAAATAAACAAAAGATTATTAGGCATTTAAGAGATAGGAAAACATATGTAATAAGGACAAAAATAATCCGTTCATCAAAACTGATCCAGAATAAAAGTGATATTGAGATTAGCAGTCAATCATCTCAACAATTTTTATAACTGTGTTTTACATGTTTAAAAAATGTAAGTAGAGATATTTAAGAACTTAAGAAAAGACTTAGGCTCAAAACTACAATTAGGAGATGAGAAACACACCAGATGTGATTATTGACAATTAGACATCATAGAAGAAAAGATAAGTGAACCTGAACACATAGCACTAAAAATTACACAAAATGAAACAAAGAGGAAAAAAAAGAATAAAAATAAAATGAAAAGAACATCAGTGGTATATGGGACAACTTCAGAAAGACTGATACAGTGTGATTGGAATTCCCAAAAGAGGGTGAGGAGGCACAGAAAATATTTGAGGAAATAGTAAATGAAAATGTTTTTATATTTTGAGGAAACACTTTATGAAAGATTTGATGAAAATTGTAAACACACAAGTTCAAGAAGGCCAAAACACTGCAAGCACAAAATAAAAAGACAGACACACAGACAAGTACCCAGAACATATCTTAATAAAAGTGATCAAAGCCAGACATAAAGGAAATCCTAAAAGAAAGCAGATATAGGCCCTGTTATCTACAGAACACAAGATAAGGATAATCTCAGCTGTGTCATAAGCAATACTAAAAGTAAGAAGATAGTGGGGCAGCATTTTCAAGGTACTAAAAGAAAAACATGTTTAACTAGAAATCTATACCCAGCAAAAGTATCTTTTAAAATGAGGGTGAAATAAAGACATTTCAGATATGAAAATAAAAGGCGAAAGATGTGCAGAGCTGAAAGTTTTCTACAGAAGCAGACATGCACTGTAAGAGATGTTAAAGAAAGTCCTGCAGATGGAAGGGAAAGGGCACCAGATCAAAACGTGGCACTGCACAAAGCAATAAAGCATCTGAAATTATAACTACATAATACAGTGTATGATTTTTCTTATTATTTAAATCTCTTCAAAATATAATTATTTAAATAAATATAACAGCAATGTACTGTGGTATATGTAATGTATATAAAAGTAATATTTATGACAATCATCATAAAGGCCAAAAAGGAGAAATGGAAGTACAGGACCATCAGATCCTTATACTATATATGTAGTAGTATGATGGCACTTAAGAGTATGCAAAGGTGAGCTAGAGATGTGCATATAGCTGTCCCTCTGTATTCACAGGCTCTACATCTGCAGACTCAACCAGCAATGGGTCAAAAATTTTCGTATAAATGTAGCATTCTTGCAAAGGTTGCTGTGTAGTTGGCTTACAATGCTTGCACCTATGCTGAACAGAGATGGGTTTTTTTCTCCTTCTCATTATTCCCTAAACAATACAGCATAACAGCATACACAGAGCACTTACATTGTGCAGGCCCACTTCACTTTATTGCATTTTGCTTTATTATGCTTTTCAGATATTATGATTCTTGTACATAAAGGTTTGTGGTGACCTTGCACAAAGCAAGTCCATCCATATCACTTTTCTAACAGTATGTGTGCACTCCATATGTCTACATCACATTTTGGTAATTCTCATATTTCAAACTTTTTCACCATCACTAAAAGGTGGTGCTCTATGACCAGTGACCTCTATCTAATATTGTTATCATAATCATTATGGTTCATCAAGAACTATGTCCACATAAGATGGCAAACTCAATAACTGTCTGCTTTACCAGTCAGCCATTTCCCTGCCCATCTCCCTCTGCTTAGGCTTCCATGTACTGAGACAAGGCAACACTGAAATCAGGCCAACTAATAATGAAAGACAATTAAAATTTTACATAAAACCCACCAAGAATGCCTGACAAAACCAGATGGACATGCCTGGAAAAGCCTGATAACAGATTACTTCTTCCTTTGTATAACCCCTATCTTTATTGTCTGTATAACTGATGATGGCCTTACAAGGTAAGTTACTTGACACTGATGATGGCCTTGCAATAGAATCTGAGATGTTTAAGTTCCTTTAGCAACCCATGATATCACTCAACCCTCCAATCACAATGCACCCAATCTGCTTTTGTACCTCCCTGCTTGTCCTCTTTATAAAAGTCCCAGAACCCTCCCAGGCAGGGCTGACTCTTTGGGAGAGATCCCAGTCAAACACACCAGTGTAATAAACTGCCTCCTAAACCTTCTCAGTGGCATTTCTTCCCAAGCTTTGTCAGTTTTCTGTAACATTTCTTGGTTCCCTGACCATGAAGATTGTGCTGACTGTTTACAACTCTGGCTAAGGCCTGATGTCCCTGTTGGGAAGGTGAGTCTCCAACTTTTCTTGTAGTCCCTTTAGAAGCCTGGACTAGAAGACACTGCTCAGCACCAGCAGCCCTGATCAGACCCAAAAGAGGGCAGAGGACATGGTCAGGTCTGGTCTTTGGATAGTTTAAGACCTGGAGTGGTTTGTGGGGCTCAGTCATTCTGTTAGTCAGTCCTGCTCAGCCAAGCAGAAGGAGAGCTTGATCACCTCTCATGAGTGAGGCCACCAGCAAAGGAATGGGGTTGGAATGTTTAACCTCTGAGTGCCTGCTGAATGATTGTGTGAATGTTTGTAATGGACAGTGAAAGCAGTAGGCCATTCCGTCTGTGTTCCATGGTGAAAGGCCCCTCTGTGACCTCAGAGCTATGGAGCTCAATTGGGCCCCAATTATTGGTTCCATGGATGCACCTAAGAAGGACAGAATGGAAAACCTACCAATAATTCTCCATAGTCTGGATGGGCCCAATGTTGCCAAGAGGCAAGCAACCAAGCAGGCATGTGAACAGTCTTTCTGCAAGGGACACCCACCCTTTGCCTGTTGCACCACCATTCAAGGGTACACCACAGACATCATAGGGAGATAGAATAGGTCCAAGTCAGAGTAAATCTATAGTCCTTGATTATATGCTGAAAAACTTTAAGAGAGGATTCCCTGACTATGGAGTAAAAATGAAACTGGACCAGACTCAAGCTCCTGCTGCCATCTCCACTGCTGCCTGCCAGTTCCAGACTCCATCCAATAGCACCTGTGCTCTCAGCTGATGCCGGTGCAGCTACTAACCTCCATGCTGAGGTCTGTGCTGTACTCTATGCACTCTGATCGCACCTGGCCCAGGTCTGGTGCTACCCAGATGTGGAAGTGAGACCACCACCCCTACCTGCTTGCCAGCTCCAGCCCAGGAGCTGCCCCCCTCCTGCCAAGTTCCAATCATCACTGTTACAGTCCTCAGGGATGCCACCCTTCCAGATTCCACAGTTGGAGTCACTGTTGCCCCTATTACCACAGCCAGGGCCATCACCATCACAGCCAGAGCTGCCATCACGGTGTCTCAGGACCCACATCTAATTTCATCTGCTCCAGCTATGGCCTCTAGTGGTCCATTGGCTCCACCAGTTATTCCTGATTCCACTGGACCCATGCTGCTTAACCAAGTCTCTGCTGCAGAATTTCTCCCATTATCTGGAGGCCTGTGTCTGCCACCCTCCCATTCACCACCCAACCTGTGCGCCTCTAGCCAATATTCCAGACTCCACATCTCCACTGCCAACCATCACTGCAGCACCTCCTGAACTCCAGACTGATTCCTTATTTGGTGCTACCAGCATGGACAGAAACACTGACAGCCCTATCAGCTATTGCCTCTCTTCTGTCACTCAACTTGAACCTCTCATTCATATCCAGCTGCCACTTTGTGTCTATCTTGGGTTCTAGGGAGGCATATCCAATCAACCACCCTTGATGTATTATCAGCCATTTAGTTCCACTGGCTTCCTGAATTGGAAGACCCACATCTGGTCCTACTCAGAAAACTCCAAGCAATGACTGACCTCCTTACATCCACCTTCCAGACCCACCTGCTATCATGGGATGACTGTCAACAGCTCCTTTTGACCCTGTTTAATACTGTAGAACACTGCAGCATTCTAGATAGAGCTCATGCCTGTCTGAAATCAAAAGCCCAGGCCCCTGTGATTGATCTTGACACTTGGGTGGACACAGTTCTCTCCTGAACACATCCAAACTGAAACTATAATATGACAGAAAGCCATGATACCTTAGATCAGTACCATACAGTCCTCATCACAGGGCTCAAAGAAGGAGGAAAAAAGCCAATAAACATGTCTAAGATTATAGAAGTTACTCAAGAACCCAAGGAAAGTCCAGCCAAATTTTATGAGAAACTCTGTGAAGCCTACCAGGTCTATACATCCTTTAACCTACAGATGGTCAAAGCTAGCAGATGGTCAATGCTGCCTTCATTGCACAAGTCAGCCTCTGACATTACAAGAAAAATCCAAAAGGTTTATGGGTTTGCTGGCATGAACTCTACCCTGTTACTTTAGATTGCTCAAAAGGTTTTTGTGAACTCAGAGAGAAGAGATAAAAGAACAATGTCAGGAAGATTGTAGAACTCAGCAGCAAGCTGTTCTCCTGGCTGCAATGTTAGGAAATCCTATTCTTGAAGTATCCCACCATGGCCAATCCCACCATGGCAAAAAATATAAAGGGCCCCAAAAGCATCACAACCTAAAGTGGTGGCAGAACTTATGCCCTGGCAGCTGACCGATTTGCTCAATGAAAACAATTTGGACACTGGAAAGATAAATTCCCCTGTCCATCTGTGGGACACAAAGAAACATGATTATCAGGAGCCACCCCATCCTGAGCCTTTTTCCACCCTGTTTGATGAGAATGAATGCATCAGACCGGGTTTCATTAGATTGGACCCCTGGACGCCCATGGGCATTGCCAGAATTGGGGGAAAACCTATGAATTTCATGGTGGACAGAAGGGCTGAACATGCAGTTGTAACTCAGCCTGTTGCTTCTTTGACCTCTTCGTGAGTCCAAGTTATTGGTGCCAAAGGAATTCCCTTTGAAAAAAATTCTGCTAGAGCAGGTCCTGAGAGATTGATGGACACTTTACCAAATATGAATTCTTATACACACCTGAGTGCCCTATTCCTCTCCTGGGACATAACTACCTCTCTAAGTTGGGAGCAACCGTTTCTTTCACTCCAAATCAGCAGTTTCCCCATGCTCGTGTCCACTGCTCTAGACTTGATATTGACTCTGACTATACTACAAAAAGAAAAATGGTGCCTGCATTAGCCTGAAATGCCAGACAGTCATGACCCTGAAGTTTTGAGAGACTTGTTTCCAAAAATATGGGCACAGGATTCACCTCTGGGACTTGCAATCCATCATTCTCCTTTGGTATCAACCTCTATCCCACTGCAGTCCCTGTTGCTGTAAAACAGTACCCTATGTCAAGAAAGCCTGACTTGGCATCCAACTCCATATCTCCCACCTGAGGCATTCTGGAATCCTGGTAGACTGCCAATTACCTTGAAATACTCCCCTGCACCTGACGAAAACACCAAATTACCAGCCAGTGCATGACCTTCAGGCCATCAATCCAGCTACCTTTCAGCCCACTGAGCATGACCCCACAAACATGACTATCTCACCTTGACCAATGAGCTGTTTGCTAGCTGGCCAGATCTGCAGGTGGAAGCCATGTCTGATGCTGAGTACACCCTGTTTACTGATGGAAGTAGCCCAGTCAGGGACAGAAAATGCCAGGCTCACTATGCAGTCATTAACATAGAAGAGGAGCTCTTAGCCAGGCCTTTTCCCCAAAACTGGTCTGCTCAATGGGCTGAGCTGTGGGCCTTACTACAAGCTTTCAACTAGACTAAAGGGAGAAAGATAAATATCTATGCTGACTTGAGGTATGCTTTTGTCACTCTTTATGTCCATGAAATGCTATACAAGAAACATGGACTTCTCACAGCAGAAGGAAAACAAATTAAAAACAAGGATTAAATTTCTCAACTCCTAACTGCAATTTGGAAACCTAAAACGTCACCATTTTCCATTGTAAAGAGCACCAAAAAGTAAAAGACACTGTTACTCCTGGCAATCACAAAGCAGATGAAGCCACCAAATTGGCAGCAGAAGGCTGTACCTGAGGAACAAATGATTTAGTACAGAATCAGGAAGCCCAACATGAAATACTCCCTAAAACTCTCCTCAGTCTCTGCAGTAGGCCCCTCTGCTACTCCAAGGAAGAAACTAAATGGGAACAGAAAGGAGCATACATGGGCCCAAACAGTGCTTGGACTTTACCAGATGATCAGTTGATAGTTTTACAGAAGTTGGCCTGTGTCTAGGTAAAATGCCATCATGACATTACAGATGCAGGGAAAACATCTATGAATCAGCTTCTAAGCTGTTACTACTATATTCCAAAATTAGCCCTGATCTGTGCTTCTGTTAGTCAGAGTTAGTCAGAGATGTCAAACTTGTATAAGAACTGAACGCCATCTGGGCTTAAACCCTGATCCAGTATTCAACATGCTGGACTTTCCTCATTTGAAGACCTACAGACAGATTTTACAGAATCAAGCCATGTAGAGGTTGTAAGTGTCTCCTAGTACTATGTACTTACTCCAGATGGCCAGAGGCATTTCCCACTAGAACAAGAAAAGCCACTGAAGTCTGTAGAGTATTACCAGAAAATTATCCCTAGATATGAGCTGCCCCTAAACATAGGCAGAAATAATGGGCTTGCATTTGTGGCAGAAATAACCCAGAAGCTGACTAAAGAATTAAAAATCAAATGGGACTTACATAAAACATATAAGCCATAAAGCTCCAAAAGGGTTAAAAGGATAAATTGGACCTTAAAGTCAATATTAACTAACTATCATCAGGAAACTCAGGCACCATGGGTAGATTTGCTTCCTATGGTCCTCCTCAAGGTCCGAAGTTTACCATGACCCATGGGCTATACAACCTTTAAAGTTTTGTATGGGAGACCTCCACCCATAATTAGGGGTCTCCAAGGAGACTTACATCAGCTAGGCAACATATCTCTGCAGGAACAATTTACATGGTTAGGAAAAACCTATTCTCAAAGACACAAGAATATAGCTGAAAGGGGTCATCCACCAGTCATCCCCACAGGGGCCCCTGCACACACTTTCAACCCAGAGACCTAGTGTGGATAAAAGATTGAAAAAAGGAATCCCTACAATCCACCTGGAGGGGCTCCTACATAATTATTTTGATCACTTCCACAGCAGTAAAGTTTTCTGAGGTCCAGCCATGGATCTATCACTTTCAGATCAAGAGAATTCACCCACATGACTGCTGGAAAGCCTACCTGGATGAGTCGGCTCCCATAAAGACCACCTGAGGAGACTACACATTCAGTGCCCTGCTCTCATCACTCCGGAAGCTGATAGGTCTATACAAACCTAAAGCCAGATGGACACCATACAATGGATCATCTATCTTGATTAATCCATGTTCTGCTACCCCATTTGGTTTCTGGTTCCTCTCCTCTTGTTAATCTCAGTGTTTGCCCTAAGGTTTTGAACAGTGTCTCCAGAGGATTGTGGAGTCCCCTAAAAGGTCACTTCTGTTCTCTTTTATGTTGATGTAACCAATGGACTGTGTACTCTTAACTGCCCTTCTTAAGGTTAAAATGCCTGTCACTACCAATCTGTGTCTGCTACTACTCAGCTTGCTTGGCCCACATGCTTGCCGTGCAAATTTAGGGCACTGGTATTTCCAAGTCCAATTAGCTGACACTATAAAAATTCTTAACCGAACCAGATGGGACCCCTTTCAGGCCACTGTACCTGTGTATCTTGAGCCTGCCCAACATAACCATCCCCTTTTCCTCAGGCTGTGGAGGTTTAGATTGGGAACATGAATACTGGACTAATGACAAATACATTTGCCTTGGTTAGGACAAAAACCATAGGAAATCCTACAATAGAGGCTACTGTAAAAGGACAAAAGATTACTTCTGTGATAGTTGTGGCTGTCTAAATCTCTATTATCCTGAACACAAGACATATAATTGGTAATTTCCCCTCCAAATGATCCTTAGGTCTGGTGCCTCCTATACAGCCTTAAATACCAATCCCTCTGATAATGATTTTTCTGATCTACTAAAAGAGGGGGAAATTAAAATTTTAAATAAAGCCTGCCAAGAATGCTTGCTAAAACCCGATAGACATGTCCAGAAAAGCCTGACAACAGAATACTTTTCATTTGTGTAACCCCTGTCTTTATTATCTTTGTATAACTGATGATGGCCTTGCAATGTAACTTACTTGACACCGATGATGGCCTTGCAATAGAACCTGAGATGTTTAAGTCCCTTAAGCAACCTATGATGTCACTCAACCATCCAATCACAATGTGCTAGATCTGCCTTTGTACCTCCCTGCTTACCCTCCATATAAAAAAGTCTCAGAACCCCACCAAGTGGGGCTGACTCTTTGGGAAAGATCCCAGTCAAGCCCACTAGTGTAATAAACTACCTCCTAAACCTTTTCAGTGCCATTTCTTCCCTACTTTGGTTTGTTTTCTATAACAATAAGAGTACAGTGGGTTCTGTTCAAGTAAAAGGAAGAGTCAAGTCTGTCACATTAAGTAAAAGGATAAACACAACTAAGCTTAATGAGGAAGATTTGTAGGAAAGCAAACCAGAACTCATCCCATCAAACTGTGTTTCAGTCTCCATATTCAGTCATATTCGGTCTTCCTATTTTTAGTATATGTACTACCAAAGCAAGCATATCACCCTTCCTCTACCCCTCACTGTAACACTCTCTAGCCACTAGTGAGCACTACTCTAAACTCATTGATTTTTTCTAGCTCCCAAGTGAGCAAGAGAGCAAATACATGGCACTTTATTGACCATATATCCTCCATCCATCCATTTTGCTGAACATGATGTAATTTTACTCCTTTTACTAGGTGAATAATATGTATGCATCACCTTCTCTTCATTCAGCTGTCAATGGGTACCTAAGGTGATTCCATAGCTTAGCTGTTGTGAATATCAAAGCCACAAACATGGGCATGAACATATCACCTTGGCATGTGCATTTCATTTTTTAAATATATACTCAGAAGTGGGACAGCTGGATCATACAGATTTCTTTTTTAGTTTTTATTTAATATTTAGATCTCCTACTCAGAAAAAAGAGTCATTTCAAAATATTACTGCTCATCAAAATGCACCTGGTCACCCAGCAGTTCTAGAGGAGACGCACAGTAAGATCAATGTTGCTTGCAGTCCATGGGATAAGGAATAATTTCAACTGCCAAGACTCACTAAATGGCTGTACTAACTTCAGATAAAATACAATTTCTGAGAAAAGGCAGTTACCAGGGATAAAGAAAGTCATCTCATGAGGATAAAGGGTCAGTTAATCAAGAAGATAAAAAATTCTAAATATGTATGCATCTTTGTAAGAAACTTCAGAAGATACTAAGCAACAATTTATAAAACTATAAAGGTGGAGTAAACAAACTCATAATTAAAGGTGAGAATTTTAATACTGCTCTTTCAATAACTGAAAGAACACATACACCAAAAAAAAAAAAAATCAAAGATACTGAAGACACAAACAAAACTGTCAACTAAACAGACATAGAATGTTTCACACAACAATCACAAATCCTTTACACTGAGAAAGACAATATACTGGATTTTCAAATCAGTCTCAGTACATTTAAACAGATTCAAGTAATAGAAACTATATTCTCTTACCATGATACAATTAAATGATTTGGTAACGGAAAGATACCCTAAAAATTCCCAAATATTTCACACTAAGTAATATACTTCTAAATAATCCCTGAGTCAAAGAAGAAATTAAAACGTACTATAGAAAATATTTTGCAGTAATGGAATAAAATTTATCAAAATGTATGGGATGATACTAAATCACCTCAAGGCAAACAGCACTACAAAAACAAAAGGTCTCAAATTAATGATCTCATCTTCCCCTTAAGGAATAAAATAAAGCAAATTAAGGCCAAATTTTAAAAAGGACACCATAAAGTAAACTGAAAATACAAAAGCAGAAATCAATACAAAATAAATAGAAAAACAACTGGAAAAAAATCAATAAAATAAAAAAACTGTTACTTTGAAATCAATAAACTTCTAATAAGACAGATCAAGAAAAAAGAAATACAAGAGACATAAGTTATTGATATCAGGACAGAGATTACATATGAATGTAGATCCAGTACATATTACAATGAAAAATAAGAGGATATTATGAACTTTCTATTTATAAATTTGATGACTTTGGTAAAATGGGGAAATCACTTGAATGACACAAATTACCCAAATTAACTCAAAAATAAACAGATAGCCCTATGCCCGATAATGAAATTTAATTTGTGGCTAACTCATCCCTACAAAAAAACCCCTCTAGACCCAGATGGCTTTATTGGTAAATCTTAGGAAAAACTTAGAGAAGAAATAAAGATAATTATTCACAAACCCTTCTAGAACTGAAGAATCCCCAACTCACCTTTGAGGCCAGAATTACCAATACCAAAACACCAAAGGAAGACAGTACATCAAATCAAATGCTACACTATAGATGAAAGATAATACATCGTTACAAGCAACTTGGATACCAGGTTTCTTTAACATTAGAATCATCATTTAACATTATTAATCCTCTCAGAGGCAGAAAGGGCATTAGTCAAACCTAACATCAGTTGCTGGATAAAAACCCTCACCATACCAGGAACAGAGAATTTCCCCAGTATAATAAAAGTATCTGTTAATAACTCAGATCTAACTTGACACTTTATGGCAGAAGTGTTTTCTCCCTACCATCAGGAATAACAAGTGGATGTCTGTTCTCACCACTTCCCACCTTCGCTGTCCTGGAGGCGCTAATCAGCACCATCAGGAAGTCAGAGGTAAAAAGGATCCAAATGCAATGGAAGCAGTAAAAACATCAGACTCCTACAAGATATGAAGTGGATGTAGAAAAGCTCCTGGATCATATGAGAAACTACTAGAATTTAGTGAGCTTAGCAAGACTCTAAGCCAGTAGATAAGTACGGCAAAAAATCAGCTGCATTTCTACAAACTATCAAAGAACAAATGAAAACTGAAAATTTTAAAGTACCACTTATAATGACAACACCATATAAATATGGAAGGATAAGTTTAACAAAGAAACAGAACATTCCTAAACAGTGAAAGTGATAAAACATTGCTGAGAGAAATTAATGATGGCCTAAACAAGTGGAGAGATAACCTTGATAATCGGGGAGAAGTCTCAGTATTATTAAGATGCCAATTCTCCCCAAGTTAGATAAATTAAATTGCAATACCAAATAAAATCTCAGTCAGCATTTTTTGTTGACATTGACAAGCTAATTCTCACATTCATATAAAAATCCCAAGGACCCCAGGCAGCCAAAAAACAACACTGAAAATGAAGAACAAAGATAGAAGGCCAACACAATATGACTTCAAACCTTATTATAAAGCTACAGCAAAATAACGTGGGATTGGCACAAAGATTTTTAAAAGGGCAGATCAATGGAACAGATAGAGTGCAGAAACTTCAGCTACCACACTAAGAAGCACAATCCATAAAAATACATTGATAAGCTGGACCTCATCAAAATTTAAATGTTTGTGCTTCAAAAGATAGTGATGAAATGAAAAGATAAACCACAAACAAGAAGGAAACATTTGTGAAGTACATAAAGAATATGTATACTGAATATATGAAGAACTTTTTAAAGTCAATAATAAGCAAACAAATAATCCAATAAAAATGGGCAAGGTATTTAAACAAACACTCTCCCAAAGGAGATATATGAATTTAGATGACAAAGAGGAACATGGAAAGATGTTCATTAGTCATCAGGAAGATGAAAATTAAGATCACAATGGAGCCAGGTGTGGTGGCACACACCTATAATCCCAACACTAGGGAGACTGAGGCAGGAAGATCACCATGAGTTTAAGACCAGCCTGAACTATAAGGCAAGACCCTCTCTCAAAAACAACAACAAATCCCAATGGGAACTGTTGCATATCCACTGCAAAATCAAAATGCGTAATGGTACCAGGTGCTGAAAAGAATGTAGAGTAACTGGAACTCTCATCTAATTAGCAATTTCTTAAAAAGTTAAATAAACAACTACTATAGGACCCAGCCATTAAACTTTTAAGTATACATTCCCAGTGAAATGAAAGAATACATCCACATAAAGGCTCTATACATATGTCCATACTAGTTTTATATGTAATAGCCAAAAATCTAGAATAAGCCAAATGTGCATCTGTGAGTAAGTAGATGGACTAAATTTTGGTGTATTCATACAACTGAAGACTCCTCCTTAATAAAAGCAAAGAACTATTGCTAGACATTGCCCATAGATAAATCGTAAAATAATTGCATTTCAATAAAACAAGCCATACCAAAAAAAAGAAAAGCTAGTACACACTATAGAATTCCATTTCTGTAAAACTCTAGTAGACCCAAGTTATATACAGTGTCAGAAATAGATCACTACTTGCCTAGGTTGCAGGACAGGGTGAATCAAAAAGACAAAATTACCGAAGAGTACAAGGACACTTTGGGGGTGACAGATGTGTTCACTGAGCTTTGGCTTCCGGGGTGCACACATATTCCAAACTTAACTTGCACACTTCAATATGTGCATGTGTGCCCACTAAACTTCAGTAAAGCTGTTAATTTTTAAAGAAAAAACTAGAAAATGAAAGTGATACCCAGAAACATGGCCGGGCCCATCTAATATGATAAATGGCAACTCCTATCCTTCATCAAAGGTTCAGAGCTGGGGCTACAGTGGTGAGTGTTCCCCATCCTCAAGGACTCTTCAGTGAGGCTGGGAAGACAAACAAGTGAATAGATTACCATGAATGTAATTGGTTTTGAGTGATACTAAATTAAATTTAAAGACAGCACATGGCACAGGGATTTAATATTCAAACAGAATTAGCATCTTTGAAATGAAAGGAATGAAAAAAATTAAACCTTTTCCTTCTCTTTGCATCACAAATACAGATTTCTTAAATCTGTGTGATTCGGCATTCATATTATCTTGTGTGCATGTTTTCCTCACTTAAAGCTTTGGCCTCTCCTCTCCTCACATCAACAATACGGAGACTCATCTCATTTTTATTTGTTTGAACTCATTGTGCGCTCTGAGATAAGGGAGTTCTGAAAGCCCAGAATGATGCTCTCTGGGCTGCTGGCAGTGCCATTCTGCTGTCCCGAGGATCCACATGGAGGGTTTGCTAGTTACAAACCAGCAAATGTAACTGAATAGTGGCTGGGATGGGGTAAGGACAGCAGAGCCTCTGGGAGGAAGGTGCTGGGAGGTCCACACCAGACTGACCTGGCCTGGGTTGGTGGGGGTCTCAGGATGCAGGCAGAGCATCTGTCTGTGACAAGAAGCCCAATGGAGGCTGCAACCCTGCCCCCTGCCAATGACCCACAGGGATGAGCAGGTGAAGACCGAAAGCACACTAGTGTGTCTGGGGAAAAACAAACACATGTGGCAGAACAGCATGCACCACCGCCCCCTTGGAACGGCACGGCATGCATCAGAGTCCGAAGATGCCTTCAGGACACACCTGTTCCTTGCTGTTCAACACTAAATTATTCACCCTCTTTGATCATAGAGTCCTTTTCCCACAAAGCAGCTACAGGCTAGCAGGATGCATTTTCTCTGGTGTACAACTGGGGGATTTCTGCAGGAAGCCTGACCAAGGCTTCCCAGCCCTCCTCCTGGGCTGCTCCAATGGCTGCCAGAAGTCTGGTGCAAGGTGAGGGGAGGCATGTGTGGGCCTCCAAGGAAGAGCTGGTGCCCTAGACAACTGTGATACAGATGCAGAAAAATAGATGCACTGGAATGGGGGTGCTAACAACTGTAGCTCATAAGGCAGGGCCCAGCTTTGTGAAGCTGGGGAGGCCTGAGATGGATATAAATGCCTCTTCCTCCAAGTGTAGGTAATCAGCAGAATAACGTTAGGGAGCGAGAGGCAGACAGCAGCAGCAGGAGGCTTAAGCAGCAGACTCCTCTGAGTGTGGGAACTGTAGGGAAACTGATAGAAAGCAGACCCATGTGCTCCCTCACAGGGAGACAGGCACAAAACCAGAGCTGGGTGATGAGACAAGACAGCATGAGAATAACTCCCTGGGGAAATCTGCAAGGTCCCTAGGCAGAAGCAATGTGTCACAGATCCCTGCAGGAAAGATGCTGGACAGTCAGAGAATCAGGAAGGGCATAGCAGGTGCAAAGGAAAGTCCTGGCAAAAGCCTGGAGATGGGACGTTAAAATAACCATGAGTTCCCCAAGTACCTGCAGGGAGGGACCATGAGACAGGGTGTGGAATGGTAAGAAGTAACTAAGGCAATAAAGATGGGGTAGGGCCCTCCTGGAACAGGCTGGGACAGGCTGTATGATGAGCGCTTTTCTCTATGAGCTGAGGCCAACTAGAAGGGTGAGCACAGTGGTCTTTGAGATCAGGAACACTGAGGAAGAACCCAGTGGGGCTCAGGACAGTGAGTGTGGAGAGAGGAACACTGAGCTTGAGGTGGGGCTGGGACTACCTGTGGGATCTCTGGCTCTGGAGCTCAAGGGCAAGGTTGGCAGTGGACATGGAATGTGCAGTTCCTGACGCAGGTTGGCAGTGGGGGAGAGGAGCTGGGGGTGTGACCGTGCCCCTTCCCTTCTGTGAAGTCCACTTCTCAGAGCCTCACTTACTGAGCCTCAAAGGTTAACTTGTGCTCCTTTCGGTTTTTAATAAGTTTATTGGTACAGTTCAGATATACAAAATGATCACATTCCTCATAGGGAATTTGTACCCATACATTCTGGTTCCTCTTTTTTTCCTAATCCCCTCCCTCCCTTCAACCCCCTTCTCCTCCTTATTTACAAAACTGTTTCCATTTTATCCTTCTTTTATCATTTTGTTTTTCTTTTCCCTTCTTTCCTTTTCCCCTCCCCACTCCCTAGTTCCCCTTTCTTTTGAACAATTTCTTCCTATTTCACAGTACATATTATACACTTTGGTCCTTATCAACCCTTTTGGTTTATCACACCAAAGAAACAATGTGATATTTACACATGTGTATCTAGGTGCACCCACTTATCTAGAAAAGTCACAAGTTTATCCTTATTTATGGCTGAGTAGTACTCTATTGTATAAAAAACACATCATTTTTAGCCATTCCTCAATTGATGGGCATTTGGGTTGTTTCCAAGATTTAGCTTTACAAACTGTGCTGCTATAAACATGGGTACACATGTATCACTGTGGTGTGATGTTTTTAATTCTTCAGGAAGATAACCAGAAGGGAAATAGCTGGGTCAAATGGGACCTCTAATTCTAGTTTTTTGAGGAATCTCCACACTGATTACCACAGTGGTTGCACCAGCCTATATTCCCACAAACAGTAGAGAAGGATTCCTTTTTCCCCACAGCCCCTCCAGCATTTATTATTGGTTGATTTCTTAATAAATTTCATTCTTTCTGAACTGAGATAGAAATCTCAGCATTGTTAATTTGCATCTCTCAAATGACCAGTGATGTTGAACATTTTTTCATATATTTATTGGCTACTTGTATTTCTTATCCAGGGAAGTGTCTATTCATCTCAGATGTCTATTTTTAGATGGGGTCTTTAAATGTGGTAGGTCTAATTTTGTTCAATTTTTTATATATTCTAGATATTAGTTCTTTGAGGGAAAAATGGTTAAAATTTTTCTCCCATTCTATGTGTTATCTTTTCACTCTATTGGTAATACTCCCCAAAATTGTTGTAGAGATTGAATGCAATCCCAATCAAAATACCAAAATAGAGACCTAGAATAGTGAAAACAATCCTAGGTAATAAAGGCAAAGCAGAGGGCATTACAATTCCTGACTTGAAATTATACTACAAGGCTACTATGATAAAAATAGCAAGGTTCTAGCAAAAAACAAAACAAACAAACCAAAAAAAAAGACCTGAGGGTCAGTGGAATACATTAGAAGATGCAGAAACAATTCCAGACACACTCAGCCACCTTATCTTTGACAAAGGGCCCAAGCATGCTCACTGGAAGAAAGATAGTCTCTTTAATAAAAATGTTGCTAGAAAAACTGGCTTTCTACATGCCAAAGACTAAAACTAGACCATGTCTCTCACCATGCACTATATAAAAGGGAAACAGATCAAAGATCTAAATATTAAAACAGAAACACTAAATCTTCTTGAAGAGAGAATAGGTAGAACTCTTGAGGACATAGGTATAGGCAAAGATTTCAAGAACTCTTGCACAGTAAATACTACAGAAAATCAACAACTGGGATCTCCTATTAAAAAGCTTCTTCACAGCTTGAACTGCTGCACTGTTTGGTAAGCATCCCAAACAATTTCCATCAAAGCATACTGTGCCTTCACGTCTGCAAGGATTTGTCTAAAAATGGGAGCTGCCATCAACAGACGGAGCAACACAAGTCACATCACAGCTGGTCCTTCAAGAGACTGAGAGTAAGAACACTGTGTATTCCACAAAAGAATTTCCTACAGGAAGTTCCTAAGAGACCAAACTAGAGGGTGCACATCTCCTGCTTGCTTGCAGACTCAGAGGGAAGCCACTGTCTCTTGAGAATCCAGCCAGCACAACAAGTCTCCATGAGCAGCAGAGAAGCCAGGGTGACTGGGATCTGCTGCAGGCCACATGGAGAGGAAGTACCTTACCCAGCTGATGGGAAGCTTCCAGAAGCCACCCTTCTCATTCAGAGTCAATGGCCCTCAAATGGTCAGCTTCTGATGGATGACCCAGTGTGGTTCCCTTCACCTAGGAAGCTCATCTCTTAATTACTGCTTTTGTCTTTCCTCTGAGGCAAACTGTGAAGTGCTCATTGATGCAATTTCCTACACTCTATGTACATCGACCAGCTTTCAACCAAACCTTTTAAGAATCCATTATTTGCACAGAGCATTGAAGATTCAGCAACGAGTTACAGCTGCTCGTGCTCTCAAGAGACGCAGAGTACAGTGGCCACCTTGATTAATGGCTCATTTTATTTTCCAAAAGTTCTTTTGAATCCCCCACCCTCTTCCAAGTAACTTACAACTTCATCAGTCAATGAAAATATAGGTTAGACCTGAAAACACATCTGCTCGCCAGTGTCCCCACAGTCAAGCGCGAAGATTTGTAGAAACAGCCAACAAGGCTCAGACTCTGAAGATCCGTGCTGCATCCAATTATCGCTTCTCCAAACAAAGCACCTCTGTAATATGCAACAGCAATGCTCACGGCTGAAGAGGTGTGGACATTAAGAAAACCAGTGCACAACGAAAGCAAACAAAAACATGTGCCCTTAAGTATTTATCCTGAATCCAGGAAAATACATTAACCAAGTCAAATAGAGAAAAGGGACTAGAGGGCTGCAATCATAAGGGACAGGGGAGCAGGGCCCCAGCTGGCATCCAAAAAGACAAGCATGTGAATGCTGCTTTGCCTTTATTACCTAGGATTGTTTTCACTATTCCTTCCGGAGGCGGGAGAGAAGGCACAGACCTGAGCTCATCTGAGGGGCTGAACCAGGAAAGTAGGGAGCATTTTCATGAAGTGAAAAGACAGGGACCCCCACAAAGCAGCCTAATGCGGAAGTAATATTAAATGGCAACCCACCATTCAATGTCTGCCCTTGGCTTTTTCTCCATTTATTTTTTCCAAGTCATTACATATGATACACAGTGAGTCAGCCAACGGTTACTTGTCTGTGGCTCTATATGTGGATAGCTTTAAAAATCTGCAGAGCTTAAAATGATGTAGCACTACAAAAAAGGGCTTTTATTTTCCATGAGGCCATGCTAGAGTAGGAACCTGGACTTCAGGATGCGGCTGGCTCCTAGGCATAAGCCTATGGATATTTAGAGAACACCTCAGTCATTTGCCAGAGGCTGTGTTGCAGTTCAGGGTCGAGGCTGTACAAGTGCTTCTGCCTTCACATCACAGACTTGAAAATACACATGTGCTAGCACCAAAGGCCAGCTGAAAGTGTCCCCATCACAGCACACACCTGAGCCCTACTCCCTCACTTTGCAGAATCAGATGCTGACCACGACCTCAGTATCACTGCCAAACCATATGCATGGCATGAGATTTGGTAAACAGGGTTTCCCAGCCTCAGGTTTCATACAGAACAGCACAAGTACACCAAAAACCTGCATGTCTTCTGGGGCCTCCATTTGCCCATCTGTACAACAGGGATGATAATAACTGCCCTCCAGAGTACTGATGAGGACTAAGGAAGGTCACAACCACATGGGCACTGACAAGTGTCTGGCATGTCATAGGTGGTGAAGAAATGTTACAGGTCATCCTTTGCCTATCAAGGGAAAGAGCCCCCTGTGGAGACAGAAGCCAAGAAAGGAGATGAGCAGAGGTCCCCCGTGACCCCTTGTAGTCCAGACCCCTTGCTGACCATGGTGCAGTCCAGCCGGGCCCTTGGGTGTGGCAGCTCCAGGGTGGCTGACAGGTGCCCCCCACCTGTCTCCTCTGGAGACACTGAGCCCTGGGTTTCCACTACCCCAGAAATGCTGGTGTGCTTATGAGTAGGGAGTGTCCCAGGAGATGCTCACACTGGGTATTTGGATTCAGGAGCAAGGAGGGAGAGTCAGAGGCCCCAGGGTGGGGATGGCGGGGATTCACAGGAAGGAAAGAAAACAGGTCAGAATGTGGAGATAAAGCACGGTTTTTAAGACTGACCAGAGAAACACTGGCTATTCAATGTGGAGGAGTCATCAAAAGTGAAACTGACACTGGACATTGGATTTCCAAGGCCTGCGGAACACTGCTTTGCTCTGGAACAAAGGACAGAGGGCTTTGAAGACCCTGCAGAAAAGCCAGCAAAGTACAGAGAATCAAAACTTCACGAGGATCAAGAAGGCCTGGCGCAAGTTCTGAAGAGTAGGGAGTGGAGGTCATATTCCTTCATCTAATTACCAGCACCACCATCCGCATCCTAGGGACAGGGACGGCCACTGCGCATGTCTCCACCCAGCTCAGGCAGACATGGAGCTGACAAGATGAGAATCTGTGGGGACACTGCGAAACACGGGTCTCACATGCAGCCACTGTGTGACATGACCTGCCCTGTATTAACATCAGCACCCAAGACTCTCAGGCATGTTACCCTGAGCTCCTGAAGAAACACACATCACAAAAGGGGAAACTACTCACATAATAAGCCTTGTACCCTCCAGCATGAAGCTGATGGACAGTGAGCAGATAATGCAGGAGCTGCTGGGGGCCACAACCCCAATGGAGGCAGCTCTGGGAAACATGTTCTCCTCCAATCCATGCCAGTTAATGTCAGCCAGGGGCAAGCTGCCTAGGCTCACACCTCCTGAGAGGACATGAAAGCCAGGGCCTATAGGTATAGGCCACTCCCATGCAGTGCCAGTTGCATGGGGAGGACAGGTCCAGAAGTTCCACAAGGGAAGAATAGACCAATGACACTGAACATCCCCACTCCCCTAGGACCAGACCAGTAAGATGGCCTGTCACAGACACACTTCCTACTCATCCCATCAATAGGTGCAGTGCCCCACTCACAATGGCTCGCACATAAACACACTCACACATATACATGTGCATATAACCTTCTCACACAGACACACGCAACTCACACACATGCTCGCTCATATGCTGTGCAACTGACACATCTGCACACTCAAATACACACAAACACACACTCATACACATATGTGCATAGAGCATTCTCACAAATGTGCAACTCACATGCATGCACTCATGCATACATCTACACACTCATATGCATACAAATACATGCATATATATGTGCACTCACAACTCACATTCACATGCACATACAATTGACACACATGTACTCACATACATATATGCATGTGCACACCATGCCTGGACATTCACACACATGCACATAAAACTGACATGTGCACAATCTCAAATATATACATATGTGTGCACACATAGGCACTCAGGCATACACACGTACATGCACACAGATCCCTGCAGCTCACACACATGCACACTCACACATATACCTATATAAGCACATACACTCACACATACCCTTACATATATTCACACATACACACCTTCATACAGGCAGGCTCAAGCACACACAGTCACGCACCTGTAACTCATATTCACATACCAACAACCACATGCATAATATGCATATACTTAGGTGTACATACAACTCATATACACCAATACTTACACTCACAATGCGTATCCACACATTCCCACATACTCATACTCTTACAATATACCCCTACGCACTCACAAGTGCTCATGTTACACTTACACATTCATGCCCACACACATAACAAACACGTACACATATACACACTCACACACACACACACTCAGGCATGTCCTTCACACACATACACCATACACACAGGCTCACACATGTACAAGCACACACATAGTCCTGTTTACACTCACACATGTTCACATATGTCTCACACACACTGTTAACATCCTGCAGGAAATGTGGCTTCCACCCCCCACCCCACTTTCTAACCCACCCCAGCCCCTGACCAGCTGCCCCACCTCACCCCACTCCTCCTGTGCCCCGCACACTCTGCTGGCTTTGACGCGCTCATGAACTCAGCTCTGGATTCTTCCCTGCTTCCCACCTGCTCTGGGTGAGCATCTTGGAAGGTCAAGCCCAACTCTCCGACCTGTTGCCTTGGCAGGGTGGAGCCCAGTTCAAACCAGACAGTGGAGGACTGCTCTGAGCTTTCCCGGGGGGCAGGACTCAGGCTCGGTACTGGCCAAGCCCTCCCCATCCCAGAGCTCTTACCTCATTCACAAAGACCCAGTGGCTGTCCTTGGAAGCCAGGTTGGTCTCCACGGCCTGCAGAGAGAAGAGAACTCACGTGAACAGAAGCAAGCTGGAGCCAGCAGGCACTCAGGGTGGTTGCTGAGGTGGGGTTTATAAACACTGTTCTTGCAGAAATTCTTCCTCACCCAACGCGGTCCCCCTGAGGCCCACGCCAGCTGCCTCAGCCTCAGGAGGCATCGATGGAACACAGACAACTGATTCCCCAGTTCTTGCTGCTCTCCTGCACCAGCCTGGAGCAAGGTGAGAGGAGCAGGTCCTGCAGGCATTGTGGGGCCACAACGCGAAGAGCCTGACTTCCCCAAAACGCCTCTGCAGGAGCACTCGTGTCACCTCTCGTCGGAGCCTGAGGATGCAGAATCGGGAAACTGGAATGCTGGATTCATGGCAGCTCCTCCAGCTGTGCCATGTGACATGGGGAAAACAGACGCTGAGCTGGGCCTTGGAGCCAGCTCCTTTCGGGGTCTTCCCAGCTCCTGGGAAACGGCCCACCCGCTCTGTCTCACCGTGTTTGTTCTGTTCCTTCTGCTCACCCACTGCAGGCTTGGACAGTTATTAGCAGCTCATATATTACTCATCTGTGGTCTCTGCTTGGGTGGGCGGGTCTAGGCGCCACACCAGGACACCCAGGAACTTGGGGAGAGCTTCAGTGGCAGTCCATTTTTATTTACATATCATTATTATTCTGCATGTTACAATAGAATGTTTATTTCTCTTTTGATTAGAAAACTAAAAATGTTCAAAACCATCTCATAGCATGTCACCATTCTAAAAGAATGTGCTAATGTAATAAAAATGTCCCATTGGTCCATCTAGAATCATACCCCATAGGTTTTTTTAGTGTTCCCTGCCAAGGGTTTCTATATCACAACTGCAAGAGCCTGTCTACACATGCATATCAAACAGATATCTTTCTTAAAACCACACCAGAGATGACACACCAGGCTAACAGTCTCATGTTGAACTTTTCAATATATTAGCAATGCATCTCCTGGTCAGTACTGAGGGTCACACACACACACACAAATGAAGCATAGTGGACTCAGAGCCTGCACAGTGACCCCACCCATGTGTAGCCCAGCAGGGTCCCAGGCCCTTTGGGACCCTGTACAGTACAGTGTAGGACCTCCCTCCCCAGCGGTGGCCATGACCAATGGCAAAGGTGGTAAGGTCATGCAGGTGGAGGTCGTGGACAGCCCAGATGAGCTCCAGCCTCCATCCCTGTGCAGCAAGCACCCCAAGGACAGCAAAAGTGGGCATAGAAATTTCCCTGAACCCATTGGAGCTGAATAATACAGATTTTTTACCTAGCACATGAATGAGAAGATGCCAGGCCTTGAGAATATAAACTGAGGCAGGACCCAAAGGGGGTGATCTCCACTTCACTACCTTTTGTCCATTCTGGTCATCTGTAAAATGCAACACCTGCCCCTCCTCTCTGCCAAGTTATGGAAGTCATCAGTCTCAGAAAGAAGCAGACACCAAGAGTGGCATCCATCATGTCCCGAGTGTTCCCAAAGTAGAGATGGGAGAGAAGCCATCCCCACCCTGTACATAGGTCCAGCCTCACCTCCCCATTTGCTCACACTCCAGATTGCCTCATGGGAGCCTCTTTGGGCCCTGCAAGCCCCTCATCCTGTTCTCTTCACAACCATCACACAGGAATCCTCAACTGCCCACAGTATCAATCTAAACAGACCTAGCTGCTGCCTCCTTCCTACCTGCAGCACACTCTGGATGCCACTCTTGCACTCAAAAGACAGAGGGCACCAGAGATGCCCTCACCAAAGACCCTGAGAAAGGCAGAGGTGATGGGTCTGTTCTGCCCTTGGGTGTTGGTCAACTGAGTCACCCTGCTTGACAGAGGATGCCCTCAACGTGGCCTAGTCTTCACCTGAAACAGTGTAAACCAATGTCCACTTAAAGCGAGTAAAGCTGCGGAGATGCCCGGACAGTGTAGCGTCTTTAAACACATGGAACACTGTCCTGTGCGAGAGACTAGAGTTTATCTTTACAGCCCCTGACAATAGATTTTAAACCAATAAGCAGAGACAATAAGCAGAGACAATGACCAACTCAGTATCTGTAAAAACATACTGACTTTCCAAGCAGTTTGAGAGGAAGCGGGTGGCCTTGCAGTCATGGGGTCCCAGCCCAGAAAGTTCCTGAGCTGTGGCAGCATTCACAGATCAATAAAGAGGCTTATCACGGTGAGGGCTAAGCCTCCCTGATGTGCTGACATCCACACCATGGTTCTCAAGTCTGGCTGCATGAACAACCTCCCAGGGGCTTCTACACATGCAGGCCCTGGACACCCGCCATCCCAGCCCCTGCTCAGGGTCCTAATCTACTGAGTACAGTGATGTTCCTAGGACCCAGTGTTGAATCCAAGCTCCAACCTTGCCTCCTGGTCCCGGCAGTCAGGATCCCAGCTCTCTGCACCGGAAGGTACAGTACACCTTTATAGGTGAGGGGGCCTCTGCTTGTTCCTGCTGGAGCCAGCACTATGGACCATTTAAGCTAAGAGCAGGGCGACCTCGGGGAGCAGGTGGGAGCCTAGCTCCCTAAGGGGTCTTCCCGCCAGGTGTCGACTCACTCACACAGGGAGGATCGTCACAGAGGGGATTGATCAGAAAACGCTGCAGGACAACTGGCCAACTTCCCTGTCCTACTTTCCCCCACCAATTAAGCAGCAGCTAATTTGTTAAGCCTCTTTTCCCCACACGGAGATAAAGAGCACTTGGCTGCAGTTTTTTCCAGAGGCTGCAGCTTGCACAGGGGCCAACAAGGGTGACGGGAAGAGGCACTGCAGGCTGCACAAGAACCCACAGGCCTCCCTCTGCAGTGCCTGAGGGCTGCCAGCCTGTGGGAAGGGCCTAATGCGGCGGCTCAGGCCCAGGGTTCCCCCAGCTCCACTGACTGCCCTTCTAAGTGTGTCTTCTCCCTTCCTCTCCCAGCTGTGTCTTCACCAGATTAGGGTGAGTCCTCCACGGCTGGCAAGTGCAGGGTGGAGGTCAGCTGAGTCCTCTCACCACCCTGCTCCACTCTCTGAACCATTTCCATGCCCCACCATGTCTGAGTACCAGCCAGGCCTCACGCTGGGCCTGTGCCACCCTCACATCCTGTGCACATCTGATTCCAGGCATTCCCCACGTGTTCACTCCCAACCACGATACCCAAGAGTCTAGCTGCCTGAACCCTGCTGGGCACTCGGGGTGCTCAGAATTTACACCTCTCTCTTGGATGTGGGGTGCCTGAAGACAGATCCGAGCAGACCTGCTCTCTGCCTGGAGCTTCCCATGCAAGCTCAGCGATTTCCAGAATCCCTCTGCAGGATGGAGCCAGAGTGACCTCTCTTGGCTTCCTACACTTCACTGTTCCCCCATCCCCAGCTCTGTTTCTTGTTTTAACTCCTCTGGAAATGCTTCTTAATAAATCATTTTCCCATAAATCCTCTTCTCCAAGTCAGCTCCAGGAGCACAACCTGAAACAAACACCTTCCGTCTGAGGTTGTGGTGAGAGTTAAATGAAATTACACGCAAAGCCATCAGCCCAGGAGGAAGCGCACTGTAGACGATCAGTCATCCAGAAGGTCCCCACATCCCTTCCCCTGGGTCTCCTGCCCGCTCTTCTTTGATGGTCATTTTTGAATGTGCACAAGTGCATCATTCCTCCTGACCTCTCTCCCTCCTTCATCCAACAGATGGGGTGTGCAGGCCCAACATTTGTCCTAATGCTCCGTATCCGAGTAACACTGGGGCTTGGCACAGAGGAGCTGACCCAACAGGCTAATGAGGGCAGCTCCTGCATCCTGCATCGAGTTGGTACCTCAGCTGGCCAGAGGACAACGAATCCTCAACATAAAGTAATGACTGGGTGAGGGCTCACTCCACCACCAAGCTCCCCAGGGAGCGTGGCAGTCAGGACCCAAGTCAAGGTGAACTCAAAGGGGTTGCTTGCTGCAGTGGTCCAAACCTCACCCAGCACAGGTCACCCTGCTAAGTTGCTTTGAGCCCTGCAAGGCCCAGGCCCACCCTCAGGCATCATGAGCTTAGATCTGTGACCAACAGAACTTTGTAGAAGAAGAGCTGAGAGAATGCGACTTCCAAGGGTCAAGCCAACTTTCTTCAAACTCTTTTGAACAGAGGAGGTGGCAGGTGCTAGCAGTGTAAGTAGCCTGTGGGACAGGCTGGGAGGGTGGACACAGGCAGCTAGTGGAGAAGCCACAACATGATGCAGGGACGTAGTTGGCTATTATATGTGTGGCAACTCATATGGACATATATATATATATATATACTGCCACCCACAATTCATGTGCTATCTGTCACGTAGCCTCTGGGCCGGCTGAGAGAGGACAGAAAGGGTATTCCTGTATATGAGCAGCACACTTACTCTGAACCCCAGTGGCTCATGGTATAAGCAATACTGGGGCATATGCGACACAAGACAGCAACATGCCATCCTGTCCCCTGGAGACACAGGACATTTGAATTCTGTTCTGACCACCCCAATCCTAGAGCCCCCATGAAGAAGGTTGAGGCCCAGCTCTAGATCCTGGTCCCCAGCAGCCTCTGGATGGAACACAGGGTAGGCTGGGGCAAGGGGTGTCACAGCTGCCCCTCTGTGGAGTGGTGATACACATCAGAGCCTGACAGAAGCAGAGAAGTTGGGGTGCTGAGCACACTGGAGAAAGCCCTGCAGCCAAGGCACCTTCCTCTGTGCCCCAGCCTGTCACAGAGCAGGATAAGTTTATGCCATTGCCAAGAATATGAAAGCCTGCCTTTATTAGGCACCCCCTTAATACAATGCAATATCTTCCTCCACGCCTCATTTACTCCAGACCACCTAATGAGGCCTGCAGTGGTTTTGTCCCCCTTCACAGACAGGGACTGAGACCTTGATTTGCACACAGATCTTTGCAGAAGGCTCCTGTCCCGTGCTCAGGAAAGACCTCATTTGAACCCAAGTCCAGAGACTCCAAAGCCCACATTCTTATCGTCTCCTGGTCATGCTGCTCCGCAAAAGCCCAAATAACTGTCAGAGAAAGTGCATGAGCCTCCAGCCCGGCCCCAGGACAATGGGAACAAAACAACCTCTCTTCTCATTTCTGGAAAAACACCATTACAAACAGCAGTGCCTTCCATCTCCAGGTTAACTTGTTCCCAAAGCCTAAGACCATTATGCCACCTGGTTGTTAGGGGTGAGGGTTCATCTTGGCCCACAGAACTAGGAATTGAGTGGGAAAAAAATCATTCCCATGGAATCTTTCCAATCCATCGCTAAGGATTTATTTTACAAAGTGCAAATGCCACCGATTATTTATGTGTGCATTAATTATTGGCCACTTATCTGGCACCACCCTCCCCAACACAGGGAGCCCAAGATAATAAGAGCTTGTCGGCAACCAGCATCTTTTTAAAACCCTGACTGTAACATTTGGGAACATTCTCCCCCCACAGAGCCCAGGGCCTGGCACTTTCCCAAGGACAGACACCCAGCTAACTTTAAAGCCCTGCGGCTGCCTTTGCAACAGTGTGCTATTTAGGAACAATCTTCCCTGTGCTGTGTCACCCTCCAAAGCAGGAGTGAGCAGTGTCCCCTCCTGTGCAATAGAGGAGAGTAGCTGGCTGCAGGGGGATGATGATTTGAGAAGCCTCTGCAAGACAATCAGCAAAGCAGCCACCAGGAGTCCTGAGTTTCACCAGAGGTGCCCAGCACCCCTAGTCAACCTTAGAGAACAGTTATTATGGGGGCCCCTGCATCTCAGGGGCTGAGATTTGCGGGAAAAGGACCCAAGGCCCCGGCCCAGCTGCTGCTCTCGTTTGCCTTAGTGCATGTTTGCAGCACACAGCCATTACATTCTCATGGGGAGTAAGTACACGTACATAACGCATCTTAAACATTCTGGGCCTCACCTTCATCACAAATGCATCCTCAAATTCTCCCCACAGCCTCTGCTCCTGGCTCCATGCTCATTGCTGCATGCCACCACATGGGATGCCCACACTGGTAAATCTACCATGCTTTCCCCTGGGTCTTTCCCAGGAGCCAGCCCTTCCTGACCAAGTATAAATCACCAATTCCCACTTTCCTATCTTTCTGCTGGAGACTTCTCTAAACTCAGAAGCCCACCCATGGCAGGCACATGAAACCCCTCCACCTGGGCACCGGAAAGGTAGCTTAGCTTGGGGCCAGGTAGGGGAGGAGGAGGCTCAGAATAGGTCTCATACTGCACTTAGGGGAAAAAGAAAGCAAGCATAATTATCTAAATACTGTAATAGTCAGATAGATCTTAACAATTTCCAGTCAATCACGAGACCTCCCTGGTCACCACCCTTCTTATTGCCCCAGGCAGAGATAAACAGCCACAGCCAAGTCCAAATCCAGCAGAGGGCAGGAGTGGCAGCTCACAGCCTAAAGGATTCATTATAGATCATTTGTGGATCCTTCTGCTGAAATAAAGACAGTTCCAGGGCTGCATAGAAGCGCAATTTACCGTAATAAAAAGTGAGAATATGCTGCATGTGAATGATTTATAAGGAAGCGTTAATATCAGCAGAAAAATGAAGTAGAGTCTGCTTGCAGGCACGATCTGTTTAATAAGATCAACTTGGAGAACGGAAGCCAGGCAGTGCCGATGAGTATCGGCTAATGGCTACTTGGGTTTTAATCAATGATCTACCATTTCCTACCACCTGGAGGGCACAGAAACCAAATCAGGCTGTCTACATTCTCCTCCTTGAGGCTACTTGGGCTGTATCCTGAAGGGAAGCCACGGGAGCCTGGCTTTTCTATCCTGCATCTTCTCACAGATGAATAAGCAAGGCATTCAGGCCTTTGGCCACACAGATAGTCACACACTTCTTTTTGAGAACCAAAATCTCCAGTAGGACAAATCACTTCTGGGCTTATTTATGCCCCGATCTGGCTTGGCAAGAGCAGGAGCAGCCACCAGCCAGTGCAGAGTAGACTATGAACCTGCGAATGACTCAGTTTCCCTCTGTCCAGGGCATAGGATGCAGACCTTAAGGAGAAGTGGTTGCTTGGGGCTGTTTCTCCTAAATCTGCTGCTCAGCTCATGCTTCAAAAGATGTTCAGATAGAAGCAAACCTAGGTGCAAACCTGACCAGAAATGTTTTCTTCTTTTTCCCTCCCCGTGGTTTTTCCATGCTATACTGGGATTAGGGATGACACTGCTGGCATCCAAGGCCCAGATCCAGGGACTCACGGCATCAGACACTGCAGGCAGAGGGTGTACAGACAGCTTGGGACTAAAGAATCCCTCTTGGGGCCGTTGGGTCACATCACACCCTCCCGGGTACAGCAATCAGCACCTGAGACTCACAGCACAGTGGGGCATCCACGGTGGGGAGAACATGGACACCACGACAAGCTGCTCAATTAAAACATCAGTCTTCAAGGTTAATACTGTGACCCCTTCAAATCATGCTCCATGTGATCCTGCAACCATTTCTACACATGGACTTAATTCCTCCGCTCAACTCCAATTGTTTTTAAAAGATGGAAGTGTTTGAATTCTTTTTTAAGGCAATAAAGTTGAAAGCAGCAATTCTTTACCAAGCTGATAAGAGCTGCTGGGTGTAATCTGTATCCTTTTTTATGAAGCTGACTTTTCGGAGAATGAAACAGAAAGAAAAACATTCTTTTCAGTTCTGCAGACAACAGCCTTTTCTTCCTTGGAGTGCTGGGAGGAGCTCCCCAGCCCTGGAATGGACAGGAAACAAGTCCCTGATTTGGGACTTGGGAAAGCTGGGGAAGCGCCCTATGGACTGGACAGGGAAGGGTGGGACAGATAGCGGACAAACTGCTGCTCACACAGGCACCATCAGGGCCTCAGGGAGACCTCGATGGGGCTTGCAGGCCCTGCGAGTAAGGAACAGAGGAGACCACAAGTTCAGTGAGTGCTGGGTGGGAAGAGGAGCCAGCTTTGGAGTCCAGAATATAAATTGCTTTACAGTCTTTAAAACAGCCTTTCTCCAAGGACAATGCTCCATGCCAAGTAGTGGGTCCCAGACTTGGGAAATGCTTCTTTCTTGCCCAAATCCCTGAGGATCTGCAGTGAAACTAAGTAACTCAGCAGTCAGCCTCAAGAGCAAACAGAAGCAGAATCAGGAACCACAAAGAAATGTGCTTGTCCTAGGGATGTCTCCCACCTGCCCTAGCCCACCCAGTGCCAATGCAGAGCAACTAGAAGGTCCCTATCCACAGCAGGCCATGCTGGGAGAAAACTGGGAAGCTACTGGACTCCCAAAGGACAGCACATGCCAGTTTTGAGGGGAAGGAGGTAGGGCACTGGGTCTCTGTGGACAGTCACACGTTCATACATTGTCAATGTGGATTTGGTTCTAAAGTTATTAGATAAAGCAACAATCAATTATAAGAAAGATTAACCTGGAAGATTCATTAACTCATGGATAAAGTATGGTACAGACAATCTAATTCATATAAAGGATGTTATATCCATTCCCTGAGCCTTTATCATTTCCATCCTTGAGTGTACTGACTAAACTACCAGCACTCACCTGGCCCTGTTCCATCCCAATGTTCCAACCACTCTGGAACCTCTTCCTGCCCTGCCAGTGAGGACCGCAGGTGTGTGGGCAGGAGCCTTTCCCATGGCTCTCGCCCAGTCAAGCTCCACCTTGCACCCTGCCGGCTGAGCCAGAGGTGGCACTGTCCAGCATGAGAGCCAACAAGTTGTCAGTTAAATGTGAGCACGATGCATCTCCGGAGTTGGTCCTGCCATTACATCAGAGGTGGGAGCAACGTGGCCACAAGGCATGACTTAGCATCTGACACAGCGCCAGCAGCCCCCCCCCCCCAGGGCCTTGTGCCAGGCAGAGGGGCCTGGCTTTCATCCTACAAGTCAGGACATCCCAGATTATGTTCCACGGGATGGGAGGGCCTTAGGAAATGCTCACATTTCCTGTTAAAAAAAATCGGATCCAAAAGTTTAAGATTCCTGCCTCCCTGTCCCCACCTTGAGAATCACACAACACACTACCAGAAAAGCCCTGTCATAGAAACTCGTCATGTGTGACTGAGTTCAGTGCTAAGCAAACATATCTCCCCAGAATATTAGATTTCTTTGTGCAAGACCCGTATCCCACAGGACACTGAGGTGAGAGCAGGAACGAAGTAGACTGCATGGAGCTCCAGAGTTTGGCACCTGGGAAGGGACGTCAGGGTGGGAAGCACGTGGTCTGACTGGGTTCCAGAGGGGCCAGGTGGTGGCCTGGTGGAGGGAACTTCACAAGCACTGCGGGGACATTTAGGAAATAAGTTCAGTGCAACTTACAATGGTCTAGAAAAGCGGTGCTAAGCACTGCAGCAGGGAGGTGGTCACTGGGCAGGAGAAGACCAAAAGGTTTAAAAAGTAATCACTGGGGATGGGGTCTGCACTGGAAAACCAGTGAGGCTTGATAGACAGAAAGGAGTCAAATGACTTCTGCATGCCACTGCCTAAAGACAGGAATCAGATCCAGCTCAGTGAAGAAGATGGTGACTTCAGATGTAGCTTCCTGGGACCTACAGAGTGGGAGAGGTCCATCTTAAATGTCTGAGAAATGCGAGTGATTTCAGGAATGACCAGGACCCAGTAAAAGGCAGGTAACACAGTAACCTTAGCCTGGAGGGTACTGCATCCTCCAGAACAAGAACCAGCAACTGCTGCCTTGGTTGGCACACACCCTGGAGCTGCTCTGGCTGTAGAACGGTGACCTTTGAAGGATAACAGCCAGGCAAGGAATGCTGGGGATATAGCTCAGCGGCATAAGCACTTGCCTAGCAAGCCTGAGGTCGTGAGTTTAATTCCTGGTACCAAAAAAAAAAAAAGGAATTGGGGGAAGATAGGAGCCACCCCCCCTTCAGCCCTTGAGCCACAAGTCATTACATTCCTAGGGCTAGCGCAGTTCACAGCCCGCTGCCTCACTTTCAACAAGGATGTGTGAAGAGATGTGTTTTACACACACACACACACAGACACACACACACACACACACACACACCTATTTCTCTTGCCTGTGCATCACAAAGAACTGCCCAGGGCACATCAAATCCTCTCTGGAAGACGTCCCATTCGTCTTGTAAATGCCCCATTGTTGGGACAGTGCTGTATCAGTCCAGTGCTCCCCATCAGTCCAGTGCTCTATTCAAACTACACAGGCAACTTTGGGTCCTCTTCCGGCATGTCCCCTCCCCTTAGCTTTATTAGCAGAAGTCAGTTTTATGAGCCAAGTACAGAGCTTTATCAGTCAGGGAAAATGTATGTAAAGACCTAAGAACGGGTGTTTGCTTTTCCTGTCTTGCTTTTAACTCCTCTGGGTTCCATTTTTCTCATCTAAAAAATCAGATGCCTGGGTCTCAACCTATGCCAAGAGTCTGCAAGCAGGAGGTTCCCAGTGGTGTGGAAATTCCTAAAGGTTTGGGAGAAAGGGACGGGTGACCCGTGGGGGTGAGTCAGAGACAATGGTGGGATCTTGGCTACTCAGTATCAGAAAATCTCTGATTTGGGAAGAGGTCCACATCTGTATGCTGGAAACCTGACCCCCAGTGCAGGAGTGTTGAGAGGTGGACTGTCAAGGAGTGCTAGGTCATGACTGCGCTGCACTCACAAATAGGCTGACATCACTATCGCAGGAGTGGGTCCTGATAAGGGTACATTCCACCCCCTTATCCTGTCCCCTTTCCTACTCTTCCACATTCTGTCAGAGGATGACACAGCATGAAGCCCTCACCAGATCCCAGCACCCTGGTCTTGGAGTTCCCAGCCTCGGGAGCTATGGGAAATGAACTTCTTTCTTCATAAATGTCCAGGATGTGGGAACAAAGAAAGGACTACAGGCACTGTCCCAGTGCACCTGGGGGGAGCCGACTGTGTCTACCCACACCCGTAGGGTTCTGGTCTACTTCTCCAGCCTCCTGCCCACTCCTGTCAGCAGCATCACCTACACAAATTTCTTACTAACTCTGTTTTAAAACTTTTTACAAACAATAGGAAAAATAGTGCTTATTTTTAAAATTTCAGTAGCAAACAATGGCAAGACCAATGTGCTAAACAAGAATATAATCAAATGTTTTTAAAGGGAGAATAAACTGAGTAATTACAAAGCCCAAGGTGACAACTACAGGCAATAATTTATAAACGTATTAACAGTATACTGAATTATGACTTTTAAGGCAATGTTTTTGGAGGCTTCAATTTTTGTAAGGCCTTCCGTTGACAGTGGCAGTCCCTGGCCTCCCATCCTGCTCCCACGAGAAAAATGCTTGTATTTCTTTAGCCATTTCTTCATGATTTACATCCATATTTCTGATCCTACTTAATCATGTCCTGACTGCAGTACTCCTTTGGTCCATCTTAGACATACGCATTATCTATTGCATTCCTGATATGGTAATGAGGATTTAAATCTCTCCTACAAATCCTCATTTATTCATTCCCCTTTCCAATATTTCCATTTTAGTTGTTGTCTTAGTTACTTTTCTTATTGCTGAGAAAAATACCTGACACCCAGTTAAAAGAGGAAAGGTTCTTCTTGCTGCTGCTTGTGATGCCCTCAGGCCATCTTTTTTATTCTCCTGTTCCCTCTCAGCAATCATGATCTCTTCTGCTCTATCTTTGCAGTCCACAGCTTGACTGCAGCTCCCTTTCTTGCCAAACTCAAAACATTTTAAAACATTCTGCTGGGCTCTTTGCTCTTGATTCTCAACACAGATCTGGCTAAAAGCGCCCCCCCCCCACAATAGCAATGCCACTGCTTCAACATTAGACTGCCTTTAAATTTCTTCTGTAATATTAATTAGTCTACCACCCTTAATCTCAGATTCAGGTAAAGTCTCTGGACATAAGCAAAATGCAAACAAACTTTCTGCTTAGGTATAACACACATGGTCTGGAGTCCAACAGCCAATGCAGTTCTTCTTCCCAGGAAAAAACTTCCCAAGCCTGTTCTTTACCAGCTGGATTTCTATGAGCTTTCTGGTCTTCTGAGCAGTAACCAGAACCTCCCATCAAATGCAGCCTAAGATGTTCCAGCTCTACTTTTCTCAGCCAGCCTCTCTGAACCCTTCTAAACTCTTCTCACAAGCCAGCCCCAAAGGCTCCTGACCCACATGGTCAGGTGCCGTCACAACAATGACCCCACTCTCAGTACCAAAGTCTGTGTTAGAACTTTTGTCATTGCTGTGACAAAATGCCCAACACCCAAAGTTAAAGGAGGAAAGGTTTACTTAGCTCACAGTTTGTAGAAGTTTCAGTCCATAATTGGTTGGCTCCAGCGCAGGGTGGCACATAGCAGAAGGACATCAATAGTTCATGGTGGGCAGAAGGTAGCAAAGCAACAAGGGGTCTTAAGAGCATCTTTCTTCCCCTTTTATTTTATCCAGGCTACTTAGAGCAGGTAGCACTCATGCCCTTAATCCTAGTGCCTTTGAGCCTAGCGTTGCACCATGAATGAATTCCACCTTCACACACTCTAGATCTAGCCACCATTGAAAAAGCTCCACCTATGATCACATGAAGTTTTAGGGGACATCCAGACACAAACAATAATAGTTATATCACAATTAAAATTAAATATGTCTTACCATGTTTCACTTAGCACAGAACAGGCCATAAAGTTTAATATTAATTCTCCCTTAGTAATAATCTTTCTGTAGCGTCTTCTTTGCAACAGTGTCACATGTAAGTACTCAAATTCCTTTCTAATTTCCGTTCCTCTGATGTCATGTGCTCATCTTGTATCTCTCCTTCATATAAAAGATATTCCTCAAATGTATAGTGACCCCTACTTGTCTTTTCATACTTAAAGAGAGGCATTATGAACCTCACTGGAGGCCATAGGATGTAACTTGGGGATCTATCAGTGGTTATCTCACAATTTTTTTTGATGGTGCTGGGGATTGAACCCAGAGCCTTATGCATGCAAGAGCTCTTCCACTGAGCCACATCCCCAGCCCCATCAGTGGTTTTCTGCCTCCATCTATTCTCAGCTGCTATAATAGTATGTTCGATGCCAGGTGATGCATAAGTAAAAGAAGTATATTTAGCTCACAGTCTTAGAAATAAATGCAGCCATGGTCCTGACAAAGGTTCCACTGACTTGCCACAACAAAGCAGTCAGCATCAGAGTAGAAGCCCATACCAGACAGAGCAATCACATATCCAGACAGGAAGCAACAGGTCCGGGAACTGACCCTGGTCCTGAAAGAACTGCTTTAATCATTCCTGAGGATACCTCCAAGATCTAATTGGGTGCTACCCTTAAAAGTCCCAATGCCTTCCCCCCATCAGCACACTAAGGACCAAGCTTCCAGCACAGAAAACTCCATGAGATGACTTCAAACCATATCCAAACCATATCTCTTTGCCTCAGAAGACACTCCTCTCCTCCCCAACATCACACTTGGAAGTGTTTTCTCTGGAAGCACTGACTCTCCAAAAAGAGACCTATAATCTCCTGTCTTAAGGAAAGAGAAAAAGAGGATGTGGTTGGAATCCCATAATCCCCTTCAAGGACACACCCCCAATGATCCAAAGACTTCCCCATGGCCTCACCTCTTAAAGGTTACAATGCCTCTCACTGACTGGGGACAAAGACTTTTTCACATGGACTTCTGGGGGACATTTATCCAAGCCCTAACAGGTATACTGCAGCAACTTGCCCTCTGGGAAACCAGAAAAAGTTAAAGGTCCACACAACTCACCACACAAACCCCTGCTTATTTTCCTCTGCCTTCTGCTACCTGCCTCATCCCACTTTCTGGGGTCTCAGAGCTGAGGCTCTCAGAGGTCTGTAGGTAGAACCAGGATGCTCCCCTAAAGCCAGTTTATGAGACTTCTGGGAAGATGGCGACCGGGTAGGCAGCAGAGAGAGAACCTCCCAGAGGATTACCACCCAAACAATGAAATATAGCAATATGAAGACAGAAATGAGGTCTTCCAGGAAGAAGACAACCAGCCAAGAGAGCGAGTGCGGAGGGAAGAACGGCTTCAGCTCCTGAACCCAACAGAGAACGCGCTACTGGGACAAACTGCGCCAAACTGGGCAGCGCTCCGAGATCCCGCTCAGAACCCCACCCCCGCAGCCAGCGCTGCGCGAACTGGAGCAACGGCAACCGGCCGGCGGGATTTCTGAGTCGGGGAAAAGCTCCATCCAGAGAAAAACATCTGAATGGCACTCCTGTCTGCACGATCACAGGGTGAGTTAAGTGCGCACTCTAACCGGCTTTTCCTGAATTGGGAAGAAGCTCAGCCCAGTGAGAGACATCAAAGCAGCTTTAAGGACTGCGGGATCTCCCGGATGGGAAGATCTACTTAGGTGCCCCAACGGGTTTTGTGAGGGGGTAAGGAGCTCCACCCAGGGAGGAACACCTGAGTGGCCTATCTGCAAGAATCCTGGGGTGGTGCGCTGTCTATTCGCCCTGGCCAGGTCTTGGGGTAGGGAGTAGAAGCAGAAATCTCAGCAGACAGCTTAAGGGACATTCTCCCAAAGAGAAGGAATCATTGGAGCAGCCTCTGCAGCAGACCTTTGACTGCTGAACTACCTGTGGAATTTATAGCTCCACATTTTGAATCTGATACCCAAAAATGGGAAAACAGAGGAACAAAACGCAGTCTCAAAACTCAACCCCAACCAGAACAAGTTTTGAATGTGAAGATACAGGGGAACCAGGAAGCCTCATAACTTCAAGTTATGAAACGATTGCATCCGAAATAAAACAACTCCAACAGGCCATGAAAGAGCTCAAAGCAGAAATAACCCACATACCCGCAATGATTTCTCAGACAAAAAACGAGCTGAAAACAATGATGGAAGAAATGTTCCATTCACA